>PISX010001779.1:140128-182199 GCA_004024625.1 Mellivora capensis
CACCCCCCCACCCCCGTCTCAGCTGCTTGCTAGCTGCATGACTTCCTAGGCTGTGCCTCAGTTTGATCTTCTATAAAATGGGCATAACGACCGAACCCACCGGGCTGACAGCAGGAACGTTGGGAATCCACTTGCCAGCATTTAGCATTTCTTTTTTTTTCTTTTTAAGATTTTATTTATTCATTTGTGAGAGAGCGAACGCATAAGTGGGCAGAGTGGCAGGCAGAAGCAGAGAGAGAAGCAGGCTCCCTGCTGAGGAAGGGAGGCTGATGCGGGGCTCTATCCCAGGACCCCGGGATCATGACCTGAGCCAAAGGCAGCGGCTTAACCAACTGAGCCACCCAGGCACCCCGCACTTAGCATTTCTTAAGGACCATGTTAACAGGCCCCCATCACCCTCCCTTCACAAAACGAAGATGCTATTCCTCCCAGCTCCCTGGCTGCCTCCTGGCTGTACCAGAACCCGGCCCATGTCTCCCGGAGCTCCCCAACCCGTGTGGTCAATCAGCATGGCCCGCCCTCCGAGTCGGGTGGGGATGGCGAGCACAGTGCAGGGTCTTGCACAGAGACGGCTCGCGTACGTATACACACACACACACACACACACACACACATCCCAGAGCCTCCCGGGGGCACCGCCCTCAGCATCTGACCTCCACTCTTTCTTGTGATCTTCGCCCACAACCCTCAGAGGTGGGCAAATTACCGTCTCCTGTTTGGAGCTGGAGAGATGAGGCGGAGGGCACTTGCCTGGACCTCTCCCCTGGACGTCGCTGGGGGGCTCCGCAGCAGCCTCCCTCACGGCCTTGTTCGAAAAGGCCAGTCTCCTCGCTTCCTGCTGACCCTTCTTCCCCCACCACGTTGCACGTCCCCTTCCCTCCAGGCCCCCCACATACATTTTCCACTGTCTGCTGAGCCACCACCCGAGGCTTTCTCGCAGACCCCAGGGTCGCCGTGCCCCAGGGTCGCCGCCCCCCCCCCGGCAAAAATAAACAGGGAATGGAGCCTCAGGCACTGAGGCCAAACCCCAGAGGCGAGCCCACCACGAGCCCTTCGCCCCCACGCCACCCCCCAGCTGCCAGATCTGCCTTAGGTCTCAAGTCCTTCCCCCAGTGCACGCACCTGCTCCCGGAGGACCACAAGCCCCTTAAAATCACTCTCCTGTCCGCAGCGCCCACTGCCCCACCTCCACACCCACCGGCCTCCCATGGATCCTCCCTGCCACCCCCGCCCCCAGCTGGCTTCGGGTGGATGTCCATCTACCCCCGTTCAGGATCCTTCCTTCCAGAAACCCCACCTCAGTTTGCTTTTTAGACTGAACACCTGTCCAGCCTGCCTCGCCGGGGCCCCGGGAAGCCTGACCTGGGTACTCTTCGGACTCAGCTGACCAGGGGCCAGTACAGTTTCGTCAGCTACAAAGTGGGATTCCTCTGGGTCTCTGCGCATTCTCCCCCTGGAGTCGCACACCCGCGCAATGATGGAGGCATGGAAGGATCCCACCATTCCAGCCAGTTTGGGCCCCAGGGGTCCAGGGGAGTGGCTCCCCGGAGGTCCCAGCTCCAAATGGGGGGGCCAGCTTCATCCCACCTGCCCTTTGAGACACGGCCCCTGACTATCCCTCAGTCTGGAAGATTTCCTCCACCACGGCCCTCAGCCACCTTGCCTCCCAAATTCTGGGGCATCTTGTCGATCCTCTTACCCCTGGTCCTCACTCTCGATACGTGCTCAGACCCTCCAGCACCAAGACAGAAACCTAGCCCAGCAGCCTCAACACTTACCTGTCCATTTAAAATTTTGTACATGGGCACCTGGGTGGCTGAGTGGGTTAAAGCCTCTGCCTTCAGCTCAGGTCATGATCCCAGGGTCCTGATCGAGCCCCGCATCGGGCTCTCTGCTCGGCAAGAAGCTTGCCTCCCCCGCCTCTCTCCATGCCTCTCTGCCTGCTTGTGATCTCTGTCAAGTAAATAAATAAAAATCTAAAAAATAAAAAATAAAATAAATAAAATTTTGTGCAAGTGTCGATGTCTATGCTAAAAGCCCAGAACATTCTTTTCTCAAACCTAAAGCGTCCAGGGCCGCCTGCGTTGGAGACAAACCTTGGCGGGCATCAGAATCACCTGGACAGTCTTAGAAACACCGGGACGCCAACTCAGATGCCTGGGCTGTGCCTGCCCTCGTCCGCCGGTGCACACCCTTGATGGCTCGCCCTGGGGCCTTAGGAGGGGACAAAGACTGCATGTGATAAGTCAGGGTGGTGTCCTCTGGCCCCTCGCCCTCCTCTCTGGCCTCATCTGCACCCAGAACACTCTCTGGCCTTGGCTGGACAGGTGGTCCCTTTGCTGGGCACACCCCCACGTGGCTACCGCTGACAAAGGCACTTAACTGTGCCCGGGTGTGTGTTCCCCGCCCTCTCCCCGGAGTGAGGGTTCACACTCTCCAACCCTGATGTCCAGCTCCACTCTTCTCCTCCCAGGAAGTCCATCCTAGCTATGGGTCCAGCTGCCCTGGGTCCCTTGTGTGTGTGTGCCGAGGGGACAGGGAGCATCCGAGGCAAGGGAGAAGCGCTGACCCTGCCCAGCACGCTCTTCTCCCTTCTCATGTCTCCTCCAGGCGTTTTCTTTCTCCTGCTGTGTTTTCCATCCTTCCAGGCTCCTCCAAACACATCTCTTAGCCATTCTGGACTCTAAGGGGGTTCGCCCACACCTGCAGCCCCTCGGGCGTCCGATCGGTGGGTCTGCACCTGGACGAGGGTGGCTGTATGTCCCTCCCGACCCCGTAAGCCTAGGGGCCGTCCACATCCTCGTTCTCAACAGGCTCAAATACTGCTGACCAATCCGGACCATGCGGCCTGCGCGGGTGTCTGCCTGGGACCGGCTGAGGCAGCAGGGAGGATGGGCAGGTAGCCACGCTCATCAGTAGCTCACGGAATGCAGGCCACGAATGCCAGTTCCCGAGGGCCGAGCGTGTCCTGGCTGGAGGCTGGCAGCCTGCCCTCAGATCCCAGGCAGGTACCACGGTGTGGGGACAGCTCCCGCCAGCCACCAGCCACGCCCCAGCACCGTGTCTACACCCGAGTCTGGGACACATCTCTCCCCCTGTCTCCCAACCCCAGGAACTGCCAGCAGCTCCGGTTCTAGTCGCTCCCCCAGGGCCACAGCCTTCCAGGGCCGCTGTCCGAATCCAGGTCCGGGGCACTCTCCCAACAGCTCCCTCCCTTCAAAACCCTCTGCCCCCAGACCCCAAAAATGCATTCCCCCCTTTCACATGGTGGCTTCATTTATCATTTGCCCGAAGACCCTTGAGGCTGTCTGACTTTACGCCAAAGCCTGGCCGTCGGGGAAGGGGTCCGCGGGGCTGTGCCCACCTGCCACACACAGTTCTAAACCCACGTCCACACGGCCTGGCACCGGTGTCTCGTGAGGATGAGATCAGGCCTCAAAGTCCATGGGGCTGAGCTGGCCACTTCGTACCCATTTATGGAAACCCAACGGGAGAGGAGAGCAAGGATGGTGGGAACACGGATCGCTCGGGCGCGCTGCGGAAGGACGGCCACCCTGCCTGGCCCCCGAGCGCCAAGGGCCTCATTCAGCTCACCGGAACCTCGTCGCCCTGCTCGCGTCCCCAGCACGCGTGTCTGCGGAAGACACACAATTTCCGAATGCTTGGTGCCCGCTGCCGGACCCCCATCAGTGCATGCACGGGACTGGTCCCCTCGCCTTGGCAACCAGCACATGGCCTTGGCTGCGGGCCCTTCTCCACCTGGTGCCGGAGATCACCAGGGGGTTTGCAGATAGCCGTGTCCAGAGACGCCAACCCCAGAGAAAGAGGCCACGGCGGGCACTCCTTCCGAGTAGAAGTGGTCTCTGCCCCCACAAGTGAGATTTTATCACACACCCCTGCCCCCATCCACAGAGCTCCTGGATTTACCCCTGACTCCAGAAACTGGTCCATATGACCCAGATCTGCCAAGCCCAAGCCGTTCAGCGGGCTAACTGCCCCCAGGCTCTCTCCACGACGGCACCGCCCGAAGAGCAAGCCCAAAGCTGGTCTCTGGCCGGGTTCCGGGCGCCGTCCACGCCTGCCATCCACGGCCACAGACTCCATGAGGTGGTCGGAGTCGGGCCAGCAGCACATGGGAGCAGTGCTCGGAGACGGGAAACGCATCCCGCCTGTCCTTGCTTTCCTGGAAAAATGGGGAACGGGGCCTTCCAGGTGGGACCCAATCACCTCTCACCTACCTACCGCTCCCTTCATCCCAAATTTCGTGACCTCATCATGAACTCCTTTTGCCGACCACACTTCCAGTCCTACCGGCTCCCAGAAGTCCCCACACAGGCAGACAGAAATCCGACTGTTTCTTAAGTCAACGGCCTCTGGTAGACACCGGGCCAGGTAACAAGCCCGCACCAGGCCAACAATTAAAGGCGCCAGGACACCACACTGAAGGGCACTTGTAGGCTCCCATCGTGCTCGCAGCTGTCACCCTTCACGGGCCCCTGCATCACAGCCCCAGGGGGCCCAAGGTCAACGTGGAGCAGAGGTCCAGAGGTCCGGGCCAGACTCCCTGTATTTGCAAATCAACCCAGACTTGAGTGACCCAGACTTCAGTGATTGTTACCAGTGCCCCAGGCAATTCTGTTCTCAGCCAGAGCCTGGGATCATTGCAAGAAAGTCATGAATAAGCGCCCTTAAAGGAGAAGCAGACACAGAAAAGCCATGGCCTTCCCTGGGAGGTGGACTCCATGGCCTGCCAGGGCCTCCCCGAGGGTGTCTCAGCTCTGTATCCCACGGTGGCCGAGTACAGAAGGGCCAGCTGCAGCGGCCTGGCTCAAAGACCGCTCCCTGAAAATCATGTCCACCCAGAACCTGCATCGGGGACTGTATCTGGAAAGAGGGTCTTGTAGACATGGTCAAGGGAAGATGAGGTCATGCCAGACGAGGGTGGGCCCTAAGCCCCAGGACCAGGGTCCTTCTAATAAGAGAGGGATTTGCACAGACATGCAAAGAGAAACCTGCTTAAAAACAGAACAGCGGGGGCGCCTGGGTGGCTCAGTGGGTAAAGCCTTTGCCTTCGGCTCAGGTGATGATCTCAGGGTCCTGGGATCAAGCCCCACGTCGGGCTCTCTGCTCAGCAGGGAGCCTGCTTCCCTTCCTCTCTCTCTGCCTGCCTCTCTGCCTACTTGTGATCTATGCCTGTCAAATAAATAAATAAAGTATTAAAAAAAAAAAAACAGAACAGCGGCAGGAGTGACCTGTCCACAAGCCCAGGGACGCCAAGGAGCGCTGGCTGCCAGCAGCAGCTGAGAGAAGGACACCCAGAGCAGATGCTCCCATGGACCCTCCAGGAGGAGCCAACCCTGCCACACCTTGATTTTGGACTTCAGGCTCCCAAACTGTGACAGAAGCAACTCCTGCTGTTCCGAGCGCCCCAGCTGGAGGGCTCGCTACAGCGGCCCCAGGAACCTCACGGACTGGGCTTTACAGTGCAATCTGTCGGCAGCCCCACAAGGCCTCCAAGCTGGGACAGGGTTAACATTTAGGCTCTTGAACGATTCTGATGCAAGGAAACGGGACCCACATGACAGGAGATCCAGGTGGAGGACAGAGGATCGCACAAAGCAAGAAAGAACCTCGAGGCTTGCTGAAGCTCCTTGACCCTGAACCTTTGCTGCCTTTCTTCCTGGACAGGCCAGGAAGTGACTGGAAATTCTTCCCATGCAGCTGAAGAGTGAGGTGGTCCCCAGGCCCAGCCCTTGCCTGCTCGGCTCCTGTGAACCAAGCCCAAGCCCTTACAAGACTCGGTTCCTCTGGTCAGAAGCACGGCCTTGCTCTTAGCAAAGGGCCTGGGTGCCCAGCGGACTCCCCAGAGGAAGGCCAGTGTGCCTTGCTCTCAGATCCTGCTGGGCACCAAAGCCATACCAGAGGTCAGCCTTATGCCCCCCGGCTCAGGCTTTACGTAAAACTACACTGCAAGCACGCACACACCACGCTCCACACCAAGGTGGCCGAGCCACGTGATACCTGCAGGAGAGCGCCTGCGGACTCCAGGCTAGGCGGCAGGTCACAGGCCCAACTCGGGAGCAGCCAGGAGCCCTGGGGGTGTGGGGAGATCGGAGGCCAAGGCTAGCAACAGGAGAGACCCAGAGGCCCCGGCTCCGGGTGTGCACAGGTGAAGGCAGCCAGCCTCACCACACCTCGCCTGGCAACCAGATGCTCCACCGGCTGCGACTTAGAAGCTGAACCTGAACCTGTTGAGAAGCCAGGGGGGAGGGGAGGAAGACGGGGGCCTGCACCTGCTACACATATGTCCTTCTGGCTAAACGGGACTCGGCCCAGGGAACCTGGCTGACCCTCACCAGGGCAACTGCAGGCCCTGAGGGAAACCTCTGGGGCCCCGCTGGTTCCTCCCATTTCTGCTGCATTCTCCCTGCTGGTCTCCGGCCCCTGTGTGGATCAGAACAAATACCGAGCTGCTCCCTGCTCCCTTGCTCGCTCCCACCTTTGAGAGGAAAGGAGTGCGCAGGAGAAAAGATATTTTCTGAGAATTCTAAGCAGCCACACAACCCCACTTGCCCCAAAGTCTCCAGTCTTTGTGGATGTCCTGCAGGCAACCGGCCGCCAAGCACTCAAGGACCCTCCCTCCCTGTCCAGCCCTGTGTGCGACGCCTCGGGAACAGAGCAAGGGGCGGCCCCTGGGGCTCTACCTGCCTTTCCCGGCCGCCCCTCAGGGCCCAGGGAACTGGCCGGAGGAGGGAAGCTTCCATTCTGCCCCAGCTTCATCCGGTAAGCCCCCAAACCGGGCTGGTGAGAGAGGGCCGGGCAGGGAAGCCCTTCCCCGCCCGGCCTCGGGCCTGAGAAGCCCATCTCGTCTGTCTGGGAAAGTTTCTCCCGGGGTCCCCAGCCCTCCAGCCCCGGCCGGAACCCTCCCCATCCCACGCTGTGTCCCCCACTCTCCCCGCCCCCCGCGCTGGCATCCCAGGGCCCTCCGCCTGCCAAGCCCCATCCGATCCCTGGCTCCCTTTTCTGGGGCTGGAGCTGCGGAGGAATTTCGGCGGAATTTTGAGGTTGAGAAGCATCTCGGCGGAGAGGCAAAGAAAGGGAGACGTAAGGAGAAAAAGAAAGTGCGATTTCGGCGTCCACTTGCAGGATTCTAGCAGGCCCGAGGGCCGGCGCCCGGGCGTGGGCCCCTCGGCAAGATGCGGGCGGGCGGGGCGCCCGGGGACCCTCGGGGAGGCGGGCGCCGGGCCGGGGCGGGGTCGCCGCTTACCTACGTCCGCATTGCAAAACGCCTGTTGCGGGTGCACCGGGGAGCAGCTGCAGGCGTCGGCCGGGCGCAGCAGCGTCCCCAGCAGCAGGAGGCCGAGCGCCAGCCGCAGGCTGCGGGCCGCGGCGCCCATGGCGGGCGGGGGCGCGGGGACGCGGGGGCGCGGGGCGCGGGGCTCGACCGCCGCCGCGGCTGTGCGGGCGCTGGCCTCGGGGCGCGCCGGGGCCGCGCGGGGCTCGCTGCGCTCCGCGGACGCGCCCTCCGCACCTGGCCCGCGTTCGCCCGCGCAAACTTTCCCGGGTCTTTGTCGCGGGCCGGAGAGGGGGCGCGGGACGCGGCGGCGGCGGGCGGGCGGGGGCGGCGAGGGAGCGAGGGAGCGCGCGCGACCGGCCGCCGGCGGAGGCCACGGCCTTCTACGGATGCGTGCGCTGCGGGCGCGGGCCGAGCCGCCCTTTTATTGCGCTCCGAGGCGTGCCGGCTCCGCCCCCCGGTGGCGGGCGGCCAATGCGGCGCCGGGAGCTCCCGGCCGCCCCCTCCCCGCGCGCCTCCCGCGCCTCCCGCCCTCCCCCGAACCCGGCTTTGTTGTGCCCGGACCCGCAGGCACGTCTGGGGCCCGCAGCTGCGCACCTGGCCCCGGGGCCGCGCCCCGCAGGCCCCGCAGCTCCCCAGCCCCGCCCCCCGTCCGAGATCTCCCGAGGTCGGGGTGGCGGTTGCGGGGCGGGCGGCGCCCGTGGGGAGGGGGGGGCCCTGACTCAGCACTTGGGACCCGAAGCCCACCCCTCAAGGGCACCAGGCGCTCACCCACCGCCCCTTCCTCTCCAGCTTGGCATGGGAGGTGTACACTGCCCGACTCCCGTCCACCCTTGGGGTCCCTGAGCTAGGGACTGAGCAAAAGGGAGGCGCGCTTCGGGGCAGGGGTCACCCCCCGCCGCCCCGTGGTAGGTGGCCTGGGGAAGCTTGCTGAAGATTCCTTTTACAAATGGAGGTCTTAGATTTTAAGTGCGCTTGGCCAGTTCAGATGGACGGGGAGGGGAGTGGTTACTATGAACAAAACAGGATTTTATATAAACTGGCCATATTTTTGACCAGCCGACAAGAGCCAGAGGGGTGGGCCTAGGAGTCCAGGAGCTAGGATTGGAGGAAAGCGTTTGCTGGGCTCTGCTCACAGTTCCCTCCCTTCGCCCACAAATGTGGGACTGAAGGACTTTCCCCAAAACAGTTCTGTGTTCCAGGAAAGGCTGGGATCCTGGAGGTGCGGAGAAGCCTGTGAAGTGTGGCCACCGGGGTCCCTGGGTGCCTGTCACCGAGTCTGCCCTGAGCCCCTCTGTGGTCGGTGCTGTCACACGCAAGCCCTGGCTCTTGCCCGCAGGACATCTGCAATCTAGCCCGAGGGCTGTAAACAGAGGACTAATTGCCCACTAAACTGTGTGGTGCCGACTTGCCCTGCCTTAGGAGACTGGAAAGTACTGGAAGGCTGGAAAAAAACGGTTCCTTTCTGTTTCTGTGTCTTCGCAGCAAACAGCTGGGAGCAGAGTTAAAGAGCCCGTGTGGTTATTTAGGACCCTGACAAATCCAAAGTCACTTTTCCCACTTTTGTTCCCGTAAAACAGAACTGTGTCATCTTGAAACGACGTAGGATGCTGACTTTTTAGTCGTTCATTCAAAAATCATAACATGATGGCTGCTTAGGGCCTTTGCCTTCCCTGTCCTTCTTTCTTTATTACGAGTGGAAAAAAGTACAGTTGAACTTCACAGAATCCAAAGTCGATTTGTCAGTTTATGAGGGAAACAGATAACCTAAGGACACCCTGTCCTTTAGGCAAGATACACACATTAGCAGTGGTGCACAGTGAGGGTGATGACTCTCCTGGAGGCAGGTTTGATGGTGGGGCACGGTGGGGGCTACAGGGCAGGCCATTGCATGGGGTTGGAAATAAGGGACCTGGCCTGCCGCCCACCCGCCCTCCCTCCCCCGTCCATCCTTCCACCAACAGTGCTCATCGGAGGAGGATCTACAGTGGTCACTGTCCTAAGAGCAGGCCATTCAGAAATCCACCGAACAGACAGAAGTCCCAGGGGCAGCAGGTGGAAAGACCCCTGAGCCAGAGAAGGAGGAGGAAAGTGAAGGAAAAGAGCCAGCTAGGACCCCAGTCGGAAGGGCCGGGAGGGGGGAGGATGCACCTTTGATTTTGAGTGAGTTGGAGGGTTTTCAGCAGAGGGGCATTGCAGGTCCCTCTGTAAGGATGGGGCGGGGGCCAAGGACGCCAGCACGACCCAGACAACCCAGACGAGGCAGCCCAGCCAGCTCGCTAGCCCCACCAGGCTTCCGCCGCCCCACCCACACAAGGGTGATTAGACCCCCCCCCCATGGGTTGTTCTGAGGGGCTGACGTGGTCTCTGGAATGTGGTGCGTGTGTCCCCTGTTACCACGAGGCTCCCGTGTCAAGCGACTCTCATGAGGGTGTAGCAGGTGAAGGGACAGGGCAGTGCCTGGAACCCGGGTCCCCTCCTCCAGTTCTGTGTCCCCCGCCCCTGCAGCCCCGGCTCCTGTGGACCTCCCTGCCCCTCTTCCCAACCTTGACCTGCCCTTCTAGGTGGTTTCTTCCTTCCCAGGACCAAGGAAACCAAGGCCTCCGACCAGGGAAGTACTGAAGGGAGGAGGAGGTCAGAATCTGCCGCGGCTGGCAACGAGATGTTCTTCCACGCGCTCCACGCCAAGAGGGCTGGAGGGATGCAGGATGACCTCGGGGCAAGGCCTGCACTCTGAATCGCCACCCAGAGAAGGAGGACGGGGTCAGCATGGCCCACAGCCCGCCCCCACCCAGGCCCAGAAGGAGTGCAAGGGAAGAGGCCCCCGGGCTGGTAGCTCCCTCTTTTGCCTTCGCTGCTAACCAGCCTCCTCTACCCTGATCCTGGGGCTACATCCTTCCTGACGACAGCCTGCTGGACCTCAGCTTGTATCTGCTCTAGAGCCTGACTCCAGGCCAACTCTCTCCTAAGAGTCTCTCCTAAGGCCGACTCTCTCCTTAGAGAGACGGGAGGGAGCAGCACCTGCCAGGCCAGCTGGGGAGGGGGACATCACTCCCAGGCCCACGACTGCCCACCAGAAACATTCACCTTGCCCCTGCCTCCCCCACCGAGAGAGGTTTTCAGCCCAGAGCCCAGCAGAGCTGTCACCCGTCCCACTCATGTCGGGGCACACCCTGCAAACACATCCCGGGCTTGGCTTGGCGGAGTAAACACCGACCGGGCCCAGGAGGAAATGCCAGCACCTCCTCCCTCCTGCTCCTGTCGGGTAAACAGAGTCAAAGTGACCTCTCAGGCCTCGGGCACGAGGCCCTGTCCACCCGGCATGGGGCAAGCCCTGGAAGTGTGGGTTCTGCATAGACTCACGCTCTCTGTTTGGAGAAGGTCTGCTGCTTCCTGGGTGTGTGGAGTGTGTTCTCTCCCTGGAGACAGCAGGACAGGAGCCAAAGCCTCCACGCCCCTTCCGGCAGGTTGCAGAGAGTCACACGCTCCCCAGCATAGGGGCATTCACACGGGCCCTGCAGGCCCAGGAAGCTAGATGCGGACGAGTGGGAATGTCTTGGGCAGCTCCTGGGGCGGTAGGGAGCTGCCGGCTGTGCGGGGAGCTGGGGGACAGCTGTGTGCCCGGCTATCTGGGAGGTTTCTGGGGCTGTGGGATGCGTGGCTCTCCGGGATCAGGATCACAGTGGGCCCCTGTCCAGTCTGGGCATCTGACTCATGGCCACATAGGCAGGTGGTTCCCCCACCAGCGCCAGCGCCAGCCCGGGTATCTGTTCCCCATGTCCCCTGGCCAGGAACATCCCCGATGACAAGAAGGTGAGTCAGGAGAAGGAGGGCCGACTGTGGCCTGGAGATGGGCTGCGGGAGTCTGGACAGTTAGCACCTTCATGACCGCGGGGGACACTCAAAGGACCTTCCACATTCACTCATTGCATGAATTGCCCTTATTAACCCCCTTTGGCCAGGCCTGATGTCTCTGCCTCTGACCTCTGGGTCGGATTGTTTTCCTGGGGGGGGGGGGCGCGGGTGTGCCCTGTGCCCTGTGGGTGTTGAGCAACATGGCTGGCCTCCACCCTCTAAATGCCACCCCCCCAAGTTGTGACAACCAAACACATCTTCAGACATTGCCTAATGTCCCCGTGGGGGAGCAAAACCACCCGGTTGATAACCACCGGCGAAGAGAAGTTTGATAAGTCTCTGGATTTGAGAAAACGAACACAGAGACAGATAAACAAGATTCGATTTTTTAGAGCAAACACTGGTGCACAGGGGAGGTTACGGTGCTGGTGTGTGACCTGGACAAGGGCACACAGGACGGCGGGCCAGACAGTCCACGCGGGCTCTCCGGGGAGATGGGGAGGGCAAGGGATAGCTAAAGGGATGTTTTGTGCAAACGTCCGTGAGCAAATGGCACGCGTCATATTTCGCTTACGTGAAATGACACGGATGCGTGGGGAGAGACGGCAGAGGAGGAGGGTGCTGACCAGGAGGTTTGTGGCGTGTCCTCAGGTGGTGGGGACCTGGGTGACCGGGATGGGTATCCTGTCCTGGGAAAGCAAATCTTTAGGTGAAGCTCAGCCCTGCAGTGGCTAGATCTGGCGGCAGAGGGTGGGGGGGGCAGGGCGGACATAGGGGTTTTCTGGGCTCTCTGCATGGCGCTGTCGAGGCCTGCCCTGGGCACAGCTCCTCGAGGCCATTACGTCGGGGATCCCACCCCGTTACCCTCACTGCCCTTAGCTCTGGCTCCCCGCGTGGCTTTCCTTGGCTGCATCCATGGCTGTTTCATGCCGTCTCCCCTTGGGGTCTTGGCGTCTCTCTCTGTCCCTGTCTGCCTCCCCTCCAGGCACCCCCATCCTCTCCTCGCAGGCAGGTGCCCCATAGGGAAAGGCCTCAGATCCTGGGTACCCACCTGGCGTGCCCGCCTGCCTGCCTGTGGGCCCCGCCAGCCTGCTCCCCAGCGTGCAGCCTACACAGGCCGGGCAGCCTTCCCAACGCCGCCTGCCCACCCGTGCTGCTCCGATCCAGTCTAGAGTAACTCCAGAAAGAGGGCGGGTGGGCGGGCGGGCAGGAGGCTGTCCCTTGGTAAGCAGGCAGCCCCATGAAGTTACAGGCTTGAAGTGGCCGCCCCATCTGAGCTGCCTGGGAGCAGACGGCACATACACTTCCCCTGGGGTGGCTGGGCTGGCGCCACCAGCGCATCCCCTGGGCCCAAGCCTTCGCAGACCTCGTTCCACCTGGGCTCTGAGTCGGTGCTGCCTCTCCCCACCATGGCCTCGTTCGTTCATGCTGCCTCCCCCTGACACAGAGGATGTCCTGCAGGGCCCCAATGCGGGCTCTCCTGGGACCCCTACCCCTGACTCAGTTCCTGCAAAACCCGGAGGAGCGGGCCAAGCCCAGCCAGCGCCGGCTCCCACGCCCGCTGCTCCACGTTTTCCCGTGCTCAAGCCATCGTCGTTGGCCCTGGGCATGGATCATGTGCTTCTTTTCATGGGTGGGTCAGAGAGCAGGGCCAGAGAGCAGAGCCGGGAACCCAGCGCTACTCCGTCCATCCCTGGCCTGCTCCGGAGGCCGCCTCCACCGGCGACCCAGGGACCAGGTGCTGGCCAGGAGCGGGGCCAACGGGAACTGCCAGGCCAGCTCTGCAGGGGTGTGTTGAGGCTGACTTCTGCTGGTTTCAGGTTCCCCTCCCTGGAAGCCCAGGGGCTGGAGGCTCAGTTTTCCCGCCGCCATCCTCCTCTTCTTCGGTGCTGGCAGTGACGGGCCCGTGGCCATGATGTCATCGCCTAATCCAAACAGAAGGGGGGCTGGCTTGGCAGCGCTGGCCGGCGCCCCATGCTGAGTGCAGCAGTAAATTTCATTTCAAGGCTATGATTAGGACTGTGCCCAGGAATTTCCTCTCTCGCTCTCTCCTTCCCTCTTCCCATCCTATTTTTCTTCCTATGTTCCTGCCTTGCCTTCTTTCCGCTTCTCTCCCCTGGCTCTCTCTTCTCGGGGACGCTTCGGGTTCTCAGGGTGCCCAGCAGCGCCGCGCACCCGGCCCAGGCTCTTGTCACCTTCAGATTTCAGCCCTCCTTCCCGCCCTCTGTGACCAGCCTGGGCATATATGGAATAGGGCCCAGCTCCTGGACGCCATCCAGGGGAGGACAGGGTGAGGGCGAGGGGCAGAATTCCTGAAGGCGCTCCTTCGACCTTAGCTGAAATGCCAGGCGAGAGGAAGAGAGGGTTTAGGGGTGGCTAGGGTCACCAGCCAGAAGGTCAGAAGGCAGCAGAGCCGGGACAAAGGCAAGGAGGGACCTGGCTCCTTGGAAAGTGAGTCGTTGGGTCCTCACCACCATTTCCGGCTGGTTTCTGGAGTTTGGGTCTAGCACAGCGGCATCCTCGCCCTCTCTCGGCTAAGAGAGCCTGCCCAGCTCCCCACACAAGAGGGCCCAAAGGCAGTAGTTCACTCTGGTGCCCGCATCTCGCTGCCCTGTCCAGCCCCTGGGTGCATCTTCCTGGGCCCAGGAACAAGACCAATAGCCAGCCACCTCTTGGGGTCCCCTGCTTTCTCCCACTAGGACTCAGCCACACCCTCACAGGTGTGGCCTGGACGCCCACGGTGGGGGGACCCCTGGGGTCTGGGTGGGGGGTGCTGTGGGTCCCCATCACATCAGACTGTGGTCCGACTCCTTGGGGAAGTAGGGGGTGTCCGTGTTCTCTGCCACCCTGGGACCCATCAGACCCCAAGCACTCCTTCCCACCAAGCCTGGATGTGGCCTCAGATCCCTCCTGTTGGTGCCCTGGGCAGCCAGCCCAGCCAGCTGGAGGTGGCCTGTGAGTGATTCCCGTCCCAGGGAGGTGCCCGGCTGGGGATGTGTGGACAGCGGGATGCCCCAGGTAGGGGAAACGATGGTCACGGCCCCTTCAGAACCCATTGCCTGGACCCCTTAGGCTGCTTGAGTTTTCTCTAATAGGTTACTTGCCCTCATGTCTGGCTTTCCCATGACCCCCCGCTTCGTAAGGCCATGGCTCATTCGCTCACCCCCCTCGTCTATTCAGCGAGTGTGTGTTAGGCCCCTGCCACCTCCCAGGCCTGTGCAGGTGCCGGGGGCCTGGGAGGATCAGACGTGGCTCCTTTCCTCCTACAGCACGAACCACCCATTAGCAGAAACACCTACAGAAAGAATGACCAGAGGGCGTGGGTGCTGGATGGGCAACCGTGGCATCAGAGGGTCTGGGGGGTAGGAGGGGGGGCGGTTGCTGCCTGGGATAAGTGAGGTCTGGACAGTGATAAGAGTTATCCCATCAGGGGCGGGGGGCGGCGGGGAGGACACTGTTCCAGACAGAAGGAGGGGACCTGCGTGAAGGTGGAGGGAGGTAGGGGCTGAGCGCCGACCCGGGGTGGGGGCAGGGCCTGGGATGTCGTCATGGCAGATCTGAAGGTAAGAGGTAGGAGACAGGCAGCAGCTGTCGGGGGTGACTCACTGCCGAGCGGAATGATTGGAAACACATGTCCTGCCGAGAGAGCGCACATTTATTACTCAGAGCCGAGGGTTCTTGGACCACAAGGGAGTCAACAGGGAGAGGCGTAGGGAGGGGGCGCGGCGGGCAGCAGCAGTAGGGAGGGGCTCACTGTGTGCCCCGTGACACTGTTCACCCTGGCCCTGTCCCTCCTTGTTACTTTTAAAAAATATTTTGTTACGAGAACTCGCAAGCATATCGACACGGAGAGAGAACAGGGTCATGCCCGTCCAGCCTCGGGTGCCCAGCTTTGGAAACCATCAAGCCACCTGCCCTGGCCCCAGCGTGTTATTCGGGAGCAATTCCCGGACATCGTCGTTCCAGCATCAACTGGGGAAGAAGAGTTTTGTTTTTTGTTTTTTGGTTTTTTTGAAGGGTGATCTGTCCTTCTGCTGTGTAGAGAAGCACTTCAACTTCTTTATTTCATGAGGGCTTATCATACCACAAAACTTTTCTTTCTTCCCTTGGGGCGAAACCAGCTCCCCAGAATCAGACGCACCAGGGATGTATCTCCCATCACCCACTGCAACACTGGCCCGTGACCACTCATCGTCGCCCATCTCTGCTCCCTGTTGGCAAGACAGGATCCTAGTAGCAGTGCTGTCTAGAGGAGCTCGTAGGAAGGGGTCCAGCACGCGGCAGGTCCTGGAGGCTACCGGTATGAAAGGGCCAAGAAACAAAAAAGCAAGTTGCATAAATTGGAAACTGCTGGAGCCGGGATTCAAACCCAAATCTGCCACACTCTGAAACCCGCTACCTTTTTCCACCAGCCCCACGCCTGATCAGCATACCTTTGGGGGTCCATTGAACTAGGCTGCTCAGTGACTTTTGCTCATAATCTGGAAGGTCTCTCTGCCCTGAACCTGTCCCCTGGACACCAGGGTTGGGGGAGATGTCCACACCCAGGCACGCACTTTCTTCAAGAACTCAAGGCCCTTGGGAACGAGTAGCAAAAGGGGCCTCTCAGGCAACAGGAGGGGCAAGAAGAGGGCTCCTTCTGCTTGGAGGTAGGTGGGGGAAGCTCTTCTCACCTGGGGGACAGGTGCGCTGTGTGAAACCCGTCTGGATCTTTGGGCTCTAAGGGATGAGCCCCCAAGGTGAGATAGTTGGACTAACACAGGCTTTGTTCGAAGGATGTGGAGAACATTGGGAGACTGATTGGTGCAGCTGTACCTCGGGGACCCTATCCCCTCCCACTCTTCCTCCTCTGGCTCCCCTGGATGGCTGGGCTCAGCCACTTGACTCTCCCTGGCTCCTTTCTCTCTCTGGCTTCTCTGTGTGTCTGCAGCCCAGCCTGCTTCTCTGCCACACCCTCCTGGTCCTTTGGTTCACACACTGTCATCCAATTCATTCTCCTCTAGGGTCCTGTTCTTGTGAGTGTGGGTCTGACGGGCCAGCCAGGGTCAGGTGACTTCCCACACACAGCTCAGGGACTGTAGGCACCAGCACCAACTGGGTGGACAGGGCCTGGATCTGAAGGACAGGCCTGATCAGAAGGAGAGTGAGGACAGCCCCTTCTGAGCAGGTACCCTCCCTCCCCTCTTGGAGGGAGGGCCGTGCCCCCACAAGGAGACACGAGGGCAGGTGGGGGAGACTTTGGGCCTTTGACTGCCTGCCTGTGAGACCCTTATACTAAGCCCCTCCCTTTGGCAGTCAGGGTCTGGGCCTCTGGAGGACCAGGTCCCACCCATTCTCCCCCACCCCACTCCCCCCGCACTGGCATACTGGCCATTGGCCCAGGGGAGTTTTGGTCCACAAGAAGGTCACTGTGGGGGCTGTCTCCCGGGCCTTGGGATCTCTCAAAACCTGATGGGGGAGGGGCGCCTGGGTGACTCAGTGCGTTAAAGCATCTGCCTTCAGTTCAGGTCATGATCTCAAGGTCCTGGGATCGAGTCCCGCATCGGGCTCTCTGCTAGGCAGGGAGCCTGCTTCCTCCTCTCTCTCTCTCTCTCTCTGCCTGCCTCTCTGCCTACTTGTGATCTCTGTCTCTGTCAAATAAATAAAATATTAAAAAAAAAAAAAACCTGATGGGGGGAAAAGACCATTACTCAAGATGGATGAGACCCAAACCCTGGCCTTGCCCATGGCCACAGCTCCTGGCAGCCACGCAGGACAGCTGCCCCAGGCTCGGACGTCGCCTGAAAGGCATGTCCGGGGCTGCTACTCCCTCTTCGGCTGCCAAAGAAAATATTTTTTGCAGGTTCTTTGTGAGCTGAGAATGAAAACACACCACCCACCAGGACGGGGGGGGGGGGGCGGTGAAAGGCCTGGCTTTCCCTGAGTGCCGAAGGCGCCGGGGGATGGCGTCACCCAGGCACAGCTGGGCTGCCAGTCCTGGAGGTCCAGGGGGTGCCAGGTGAGCAGAGTGGCCGAGAGTGGGGTGAGGGGGGCCCAGAAAGGGGCAGGAAATGGGATTGTTGGAAAACTTGTGTGCTCTTAAAAGGCCGGTGCATGGCTTAGGCTGAACAGAGTGCTTCCCGGGAGGAATGCACTAGAAAAGACTCCTTGAGGGGGTTCTGCAGGAGCTCTGGTTTAAAACACGCAGAAGAACAACGACAATTTCTAAAAAGTGCAGAATCCAGGCTGAGTTTTCAAAGTTCAGAAGAACAGGAAGCAAAAACACAGTACTCACGTAATCCGAAAGGAAGCACTGCTAAGGCTTGGGCATCTAGCATCCATTGTTAAAAACCACGTCTGGGGATCCATGAGTATTTCCATCCACGCATGAACACACGGAGAGCAAGTCACACAGTATGTTCTGTCCTGCCGCTTGCTTATCTCAAACCCAGGAAGTTATCATGCACATCTTCCCATGTCACGAAGTGGTTTCCTGGCAGCACCAGTCCCAACACCTGCCGGCACCCTGCTGCGGGCCCTCCCCAGGGGGCAGGAGGAAGTCGCTAATGGCAGCCCTAGGCTCCCAGTCCCAAAGGGTAAGCAGGTGGCCTCTGCCGTTGCTATGGCAAAATACCCAAGGAAGGCTCTGATTGGCCAGGCTTGGATCCTGTGCCTGTCCTTGAGCCAATCACGACAGCCCGTGGAATCAGGGCTTTGGCCAGGACTGAAGCGGGTGCCCATCCCGCCGCCACAGCCGGGAGGAGAAGGAGGGGAGGGATGCTGAGTAGGCGGAGGGCCTAGAGCCCCCCGGATTGCAAACCAACAAGACCCCTAGGAGCACAGGTGCAAGGCATGTCCAGCACCGTAGGGGGTCTAAGACCAAAGGGCCACAAGACGTGGTCCTTAACCTGAGGAGGCTTACAGCCTGGGGAGGCCCATCAATACACAAACCCCAGTGAAAGGAAATGCCAAGTCCCAAGAGGACTTTGTTGCCTAACAGACCTGTATCAGCCTCCTCTGTCCACCATGCCCTTGGCCAGTCCCCTCACTGCTCTGGACTCAAGCTTCCTGGTCCATAACACAGAGCGACGGTGCGTACCACGCTGGGCAGGGCGTGGCGGGCCTCCCATTGTTGGCACGAGCAAGAGCCCAGTTGGGAAGCTGGACGTGTGAGTGCTGGGTCGATGGGGGTCCGCAGCCGTGGTGGTGCCACTACTTCAGGGGGGTGGGGAGCGCATGAGGCACAGATTGGAAGTGTCACACAGTGCTCAGGAAAGACTTAATTGTGCGTGGTGGGTTCGCCCTAACAAGAACTGGAGACCGCCCAGACGTCCATCAAACGATGACCAGGTAAAAATATGGTGCCTCCGTAAGACGGGGTATCACATGGTCGTAAAAGGAGCGGATCCCTGCCATAGGCTGCGACGGGGCTGCACCTCAGAGGCGCGCCGGGTGAATGAAGCTGGTTGCAAAAGACCACCCATTGCATGAGTCTCTTCCTCTGAAATGTCCTGAACAGACAAGTCCATAGAGACAGAAAGTGCAGGAGGGTTGCCCGGCTCTGAGTAGAGGGGAGAGTGGAGATGGGGAGTGACGGCTAAGGCACAGGTTTTCCCTGGACAGGGACAGCTGCTCAGGCTTGTCAGGGGGACACTGGGAACAAGAAGGGAAGAGGAGGCAAAGGTTCCAGCCACGAACTCCCAGGAAAAGAGCTTTGGTGGTACCTGGCTACTCTAGCTCGCTTGGAGAACCACACTTGCGCACAGCAACCTGAGTGGCAAGGCAAGGGGCAGAAGCCAGTGCCGGCCCCACCACCTCCTTTGTGCCCATCATCTCCCTCTGGGCAGGACAACCCCCGGTGGACGAGTACTTATGCCACCATATCCCCGCTCTGGCCCTGGAACCCGGAGCGGTCTGCCACTGTGGCCCCAGGAGTCACTGGAGGAAGGTCGGGGGAGAGAACAGAAAGTAAAGTTGGCTTCTTGTTCTGGGGCTGGCAAAGGTAGAGTTTCGCTGGCGGAAGAGCACACAAAATTGAACAAAGCCATCAGGAAGGCGAGGGCGGCAGGAAAAGATGGGAGAGTCAAACACACGGGCTGGGGTGGGGTGACGACGTGGGGACGCGATGAGGAGGGGGCGGCTGGGACAAGGGTTGGGGGTTCCTGCTGAGGACTCATTAAATCTTTATTACTCAGTGTTTTTGTTGAATAGAGCTTAATGTTTAGGGTGGGTTAATTTTACAGGAAGCGGAGCACATAGCACAGACTTCCCGTACCCCCACCCCATGGTGTTCCCTGTCGTCGTCCCCTTACGCAGTGCAGCGGATCAGTCTCAATGGCTTAGTCCGCTAGGGCTGTGACAAACACGTCATAGACACAGGGGGCAGCGAACAGTGTTCCTTCCGGGTCCGGAGGCTGGAGGCCAGAGATCAGGGTGAGAGCCTGCCTCCTGCCTCACTAAGTGCCTTCCCACTGTGTCCTCACATGGCGGAAGGGGCAAGCAAGCTCCTGGGGGTCTCACTGACGAGGGCACTAACCCCTTCATGGGTGCTCCCCTCTCATGGCCTGACTGCCTCCCAAAGGATCCATCCCTAACACCATCACGTCGGGGAGGGGGGATCGGGATTTCTTTTTTTTTTTTTTTTAAGATTTTATTTATTTATTGGACAGACAGAGAGAGACACAGAGAGAGAACACAAGCAGGGGGAGCGGGAGAGGGAGAAGCAGGCTCCCCACTGACCAGGGAGCCTGATGCAGGGCTCAGTCCCCGGACTCTGGAATCATGACCTGAGCCGAAGGCAGATGCGTGACGACTGAGCCCACAGGCGCCCCCGGGGAGCAGGACTCCTGCAGGAATTCTGAGCACACACGTGTGCTCCACTGCTCGACTGAACTGATGCCGACACCTTATCATTAACTGGAGTCCATGGCTGACGTAAGGGTCACCTCGGTGTTGCACGGGGTGTGGGTTTGTCGCCAGCACAGCATCGTACAGAGTCTCGCTGCCCTCGAGTCCCGCCGCCCGCTCATCCCACCCTCAGGGATTTGGTGTTTCCCTGAAAGTGACTGACATTCGCTGAGAGAGGACGCGCGGCCCGGCTTGAGCATCCCCCACCAGATGTCATCTTGTCCCCGTGGGGCACCAGGGTCTTGGCATGGCCGAGGGTCTCCAGCCCCCAGGTTCCCCCTCTAGTGATGGAACCGTGCCTCTCTCTGGGGTCCGGACAGGCTAGCCGTCCGCCTCCATACATGAGAGGAACAGAGCATCTTTGTTTGGGGGCTTATGGAGGAAAACGGGCAGCCTATTCTGGGCCATTCTACCAACGCTGCTGACAACCTCCATCCATCCAACGCTTGGCGGGAGTCAGAACCAGCCAGGAACCGTGGAGGGCGCCCGTCTGCAGGAAGGACGGGCATGAGTAGGCTTGCGAGCCCCGTGGCCCAGAAGTCTCCCTCGGTGTCTAGTCCTCACGCGTGTTGTGAAATAACATGGTTGCCATGTTCTCCACGACAGTTGGGGTTTGCTGGGGAGACCTGCGGGTCAAGGGCCGGGCAGCCCGACATCTTGGGCGACATGCCACCAGGCGTGTACCGAAGGCTGTGGCATGCTGGTCCCAAGCAGGGCGTGACGAACTTGGAAAGGCTGAGAGTCCCAGGGCCAGCCCAGCATAGCCACCTCAGACCTGCAGCCCCACAACCGGCCTCCCCAGCACTGCTCGGGAGCATCGCCGGCCACGTCCAGGCCCGGCGTGGCCCTCACCACCACGCACACGGAGCCACACACGAGAGGAGCAGTGTGCCCGCTTGCACTTGGGCCTCAGATCTAAAGCTCTGCTGATTTCCTCTTGCAGGAGTGGCATGACAGGCGCGATGCGCTGTGGTCCCTCCCTCGGACGGGTCACGCCACAAGCTTCGGCTGCCTCTGACCATCCCTTAAAGGGAGCCTCATGTGTCTCCTGGACAGAGAGCTCCAAAGCCGCTTCTTACTGAAACACAACATGCACACAGAGATGTGCGCCGGTCTGGAGGGTGCAGCTTGGTGCCCCCGGCAAAGCGAGCGCCCACTGGACCGCCGTCCGGAGCAACCAGCCAACGTCACCGGCCCCCAGAGCACTACCTCCTGCAGGAACCCGTCCCCCACCCCCCCCTGCAGACCTCAGTCCTGACCACTAGCCCTGGGACTCACTCCGCCAGCTTCTATTTTAGGTCAGACTGGCTCAAACACACAATTTGCCAAAAACCTGTCCATTTTTTTAAAGATTTTATTTATTTATTTGACAGACAGAGATCACAAGTGGGCAGAGAGGCAGGCAGAGAGAGAAGCAGGCTCCCTGCCAAGCAGAGAGCCCGATGCAGGGCTCGATCCCAGGACCCTGAGATCATGACCTGAGCTGAAGGCAGAGGCTTAACCCACTGAGCCACCCAGGTGCCCTGTCCAGTCATTTTTGCAAAGACAATTTCATTTACTTAGAAAGTATGCGGTCCCGGGCGCCTATGTGGTCCAGTGTCCTAACAGGCGCCAGTTTCTCGCAGGTGGAGAGGGTGGTGGCCCCCACTCCGAGACCGGCCTGAGGACGGGCCCCGACCAGCTGGCTGGTTCCGGGGGGAGGCGCGTGGGCCCCGGGGCCCAGGCCTTGGACCCCTGCGCCCTGGCAGAGAGCGGGCTGCAGAAGGAGTTGACCAGGCTTGCTTTTCTCAGAAATATTCTCAGAACACACGATCTTTTTTTCCTTTTATCATGCTCAGTGATGTTTGTGTGCCAAAGCTCCCTGATAGGCCCGGCGAGGGGAAGCAAATCTTCCTTGGGAGAAGTTGACCTTGAAGCTCAGGGGAAGCAAATCTTCCTTGGGAGAAGTTGACCTTGAAGCTCGGCTCGGTGTCCTGGGCCGAAGGCTCTTCCACGGGCAAGGCCACATCTATCACCGAGCATCGTGCGGAGAACAGAAAAGCACCAAGGCTGGCCTCCTCCTGTGGCACCCCTACTCCCCGCATTCTCTCTCCATGGCCCCGCTGCCTTGGGGAAGACGGGCTCCCCTGCCCTTCTTGGGCCAAAGCCACATCTTGAGGGACTCGGTCACAACGTGGGTTCTGTGTTTGGGCTTTGAAGACGAGAGGCAGTGAGTGAACCTCACCAGGTACGGAAGCAGAGAGGAGAGGGGTTTTATGATAGAAACACCCCAAATTCCGGAGGAATAGCTCCAGCTGCTCTCTTTTCTTTTCAGTTATGGTTCCGAGCACGGACTGTCCCGTGCTGTGCTGGGCACTGGGGATAGAGGAACGCTTGAGCCTGTTCCCTGCTCCCAAGCCGCCTGTCCGGTTGCATAGACCGACACAGAGACTATCCCACCACGAAACAGGAAAAATATTAAAGTAGTTTCCTGTTACTGGTTAAGACGCTGTCAGTTGTAAATAACTGTAAATAAATAAAACTGTAAATAACACACACGGTCTTAAATCGTTGAGCAGGTTTCCTGGCTCGCTTATCTGGAGAGCCCCCAGGCACGGTGGGCCTCATCATGTTTGATCAGGGTTCTCCCCTCCTCCATGAATCTGCTTCTTCCTCGGACTGGATTGCCTCGTGGTCACAAAATGGCTGCCAGGGCAACCAGACCATGTGCTTCCACACTCAAGTTGTTCTCCTTCAGCCACAGACCCAAAGTCTCGAACTTCATTATGGACTGGGCAGTAGTGTAGACTCAGCACCATGCAGACCCGACCTTTGACTCTGTCCCTGCTGTCGTCCGGCCTTGTGCCTCAGTTGCCAGTTTTGTGCTGGGCGTGTGCTCCAAACTGGCTCAGTGAGGATGGAGGAGATGTTCCTGGGAGTTGTGGCGGATCGCGTTTTCCAAGATGGCCACAGCAATAGCTCCCGCTCCATGAGGTCCTCATCGATGCAACCTCAACACGCCTCTAATAAGTGGTGGGGTCTGCAGCCCCTTTCCTGGACTCTGGGTGGGACTTGGGGATACCTCAGCCCACCGAGTGCAATGGAGGTCATGCTGCCTGACTTCCAAGGCTGGGTCGGAAATGCTATGCACTCAGCCTCATCTTCTTGGAATCCAGCCATCGTGCCGTTAGGGAACCTGAGCAGCTCTCCGCGAGGAGCCGAGGCCCCCAGTCCGTAGCCCGGGCTAAGTTCCCGGCCAGCAGCAGCAGCCATTTGTCAACCACATGAGTGAGCCATCTTGAAAAAGACCCTTCAGATGCCGGCAGATCTGCTCCGGCTGGTGCCGCATGGAACAAGGATGAACTTGTTCTTGCTGAGCCCAGATCACAGATTTATGACCAAAATACAAGATTCAGTCACTAGGTTTTGGGGTGATTTGTTATACAGAAATAGATAACCAGAACAGGATTTCTGAAAAAGAGGTACCTTTTGCCTTGTAAATGTGGCACAGAGCTGGAGCCGCTGCAGCCATTTTGGCACCACGGGGAAAGCCACGTGAGGATGAAGTTGCTGCAACAGGAGGCAGACAGGAGCCGTAGGCTTGCACCAGGCTCTCTGGACATGGCTGAACCGCTGGCTTGGCCGGCCATGAGCCCACCGGGCTTGTGCACATCCCAGTTAATGCCAACAGAATACCCTCTCCAGAGGTTAAGCCTTTCTGAATTGGATTTCTTCTCATAACCCAAAGCATCCTGACTGAAGG
This sequence comes from Mellivora capensis, assembly GCA_004024625.1. Lineage (NCBI taxonomy): Eukaryota > Metazoa > Chordata > Mammalia > Carnivora > Mustelidae > Mellivora > Mellivora capensis. Next base: position 163,906 of record PISX010001779.1, read on the forward strand.
AGCTCCTCTCACTAACAGGAAGCCATCATCTGAGTATAAGCAGAGAGCAATGTCTCCACCAGGTACTTAGAACAATAACCTTGGTGGCTCCATGGCGCTGGGCTGGAGACAGCTGGAAGGCAGGCTGGCCACTCAGGGCACCGCAGCCAAGCTTCCAGGCAAGAGAAGGTGAGGGTCAAGGTGATGGGTCTGGAGAAGGGCATTGCCGAGGGACAGTTCACAGGTGACGTGCTCGGTACTCCTCGGCATAGAACGAGATCGAAAACAAGACTCCTGTCGGACGTGGGAGGGGCCTGAAGAAAGTGGCACCAACCTTCCCTCCCTGGTCCCCTCTGCCCCCCATGGGACTGAAACCACTTTTCCTGCTGTCCTCAATGTCTGGCTGCCGGGTGGTGGGGGGCGGGGTTGCTGGGATTTGAGGTCTCCCAGCAGAGGGCCCACCAGAGGCCCAAGTGGCTCAGCAGCTCGCAGCTCGCCAGTGCTCACGGCCCTCGAACAAACGACTCTCCCTGTTCCAGCCCATCGTCCTCCCTGCATTTGCTCCTCGCTGGTCCCCACCCAGACTGACCTCAGCCCATCCCACCCTCCCTCCGGGCTGGGGCGGCCTCCCCGCCCCCCAGCGCCCCCTCGCACAGCTGGTAGCTGTTACTGCAAGCCCTCAGATGTTTACCAAAGGCCTTGCTCGGCATTTTCTCTCCTCTGGCAACGCGGATTCTTAAAGGGGCCCAGTTAGTTTTCCTCCTCTTGGGCCTCGCGGACCCCTCGCCCTCTGGATCCTTCCCGGGGGTCCCCTCTTGACCTCCGGTGGGGAACAGGTGCCGGAGTCGGAACAGCTGGGGTCCGCAGCTCATGGCCCCCTTGGCGGTCAGCACCGAGGGCCGTGACGGCTGGGCCACCCTGGCGGTCGGAAGGGACCCGCCTAACTGACCTCCTTTCCTCTTTGGCTGGAGGACGGGCATCCCCCCCGCCCCCAGGAAACCCAGGACGAGCCCCTGAGACCCACTTCTCCAAGGAGACCATGGCCAGGTCCTCCCGGCCGGCCTCCTCCCTAACTGAGTGAATGAACACAGGCGCCCCAGGGTTTGGGCAGCCCAAAGCCCAGAAACACCGCACTGTGCCAATGAAGAAACTCCTTCTTAAAGGAGCTGACTCTTTTAAGCCTTTTCAGAAATGCTCTGACCTTGCTTGAGATCAGGTAGGCCGCCCAACCATGCATCCAGCAGACCCCACTGAGGTCCAAGGGAGCTGCCCGGCCCAGCGGGGTGGGGAGAGGCGGCCTAGCCCACATGCGGCCAGGGCCATGGTGGAGGGCAGATCAGACCCACCCCAGCTGCTGGGGCCTGCCAGGCTGCAGTGCGCATGGCCTTGGTGCCAGGTGGGGGGAGTTTATGTCTGGGCCTGGGGTGGGAGGGCCGTGGGGTCTCTAACCTGGGTCGCTAAAGGAGTGAAGACTCCCGGATGGCCTAGCACAGAGCTGGGCCTCCGGGGGCATCTGGTAGTGACGACAGGAGATGAGTAAACACCCCGCCAGAGATTGAATGTCTCCCCAGACTTCACACGGTGGAAACTTACCCCCGATGTGACAGCCTCACTCTGGGAGGTGACTAGGTCGTGAAGGTACAGCCTCACAAATGGGATTAGTGACCTTATAAAAGGGGCCCCGGGGCCTCTCTCACCCCTTCCTCCCTGAGAGGACACAGTGAAAAAGATGGTCATCTATGGAAAGGGCTCCCACCAGACACCAGATCTCCGGGCACCTTGACCTCAGACGTCCAGCCCGGTTGTTTGTAAGCCACGAGTCTGTGGCCATCGGCAGGAGCCGCCCGAGCACATGGGGACAGGCCCTCGCCGTCATGATAAGGGGGACCGTGACAACGGCAGCCTTCGGATGCCCTTCCACGTGGTACTAACCACCGTCCCTGGAAAGAGATGGTGGATCTGCATCTTGTTCCGGACTCCAACCCAAGTCTCAGAGAGGGGAAGCCTCTTGCCTCAGGCCACATAGCTGAGCCAGGAGTCAAGCCTGGAGACTGTGTCTCACCTGCTTCTGTGTCTGGCCCACCTGGAACTCAGAGGTCACCTTGCCTGTCTGGCTGCAAGGGCGGAGGGAACAGATGGTGAGGCCCAGGGGCCACATGGCCTGGCTGGTACGAGCCGGGGCTCAGCTTCGGTGCCGGTGCTTTCTGGTGGGCCTGGGACTCCTCTGTTTCTCTTGGTGAAACTGGTGTCACGGCCCGCGGAGGCAGGAGGGTGGGCAGGGGGCACCGAAGGGTGCCCTCGGGGACTGTATCTCACCATGGACTTGGGAAGGGCCCCAGTGGCAGAGCAGGGAGACAAGAGACCAACCAGCCCCACGGAATGGTGAAGGTCAAAAGCAGCCCTGGTTACCAGCGCCACCCCCCAAAGTCTTTGTGTTGCCAAGGCAACTGCTCCTCCGTGCTGCCCCTCCCCGCATGGGGTCTGCTGCGACTGAAGCGGAAGCCTCTGGCATGCTGCTCCCCAGAAAGGGCTGGGCTAATGGGGAACAGCTGCTCAGAGCACCACACACGGGAGCTGCCCTTGGCCACTGTCCCCTCCCAGCCTCCCTGCTCGCAGGCGAGATTCTGGCCCTCCTCTCCCCACCTGGGAGCGCTCCCAGCCTCTGCGGAGCCATGCTGCCCACACACACCTGGCCTGGCCGGCCCCTGCCTCTCCTGTCCAGCCCCCTCCCTCCTTCCCTCCCTTTGCAGGGCAAAGAAGATGGAACCAAGGAGCCAGAACCTAGTGACCCAACCAGAATGGGGTGGTGGGGCTGTGAGATCCTGATGTAAGGCAGGTCTGTTAGGTCAGAGGATGGGGGCTGGTTGCCAGAGGAACCCACCACGTGATCAGAGTCGGAACCTTCTGCACCACCCCAAGACCTCCGGGTAGGGGAGAGGGGCCAGAGGTCCAGCTGTTCGCCAGGGGCCGTGATTTCACCGAAGATGCCTGTGGAGTGAAACCCCCATGAAAACCCCAAAATGACAGGGTTTGGGGAGCTCCCAGGTGCTGGGCAGGTGTGGAAGCTCCACGCCCCTCCCCCACACCTTGGCCTGTGCATCTCCTCCCTGCCGTGGCTCCCGCCTTGTAGCCTTTATTCTAAACTGGTAACAGTGAGTAAAATGTTTCCCTGAGCTCTGTGGGCTATTCTAGCAAACGATCAAACCCGAGGAGGGGGTAGTGGGAACCCCCCTGGGGACCTGTGATTGGCATCTGAAATGGGGCGCGGTCTCCTGGGACGGAGCCCTTCCCCTGCGGGTTCTGTGCGGACTCCAGGGAGCTGGTGTCTGAGAGCTGGAGCAGTTACTGGAAACGAAGCCACACGGGAGGGGTGGGGAGGGAGGGGCCGGCCAACCCCTGGTTCAGTGGGTGGGGGTGTCAGCAGCTCTCGGGGCCCTGGGGGGGGTCCCACCTGCAGCCCTATGGGACCCGTCACTGGCGCGGACCTGGGGCTTTGCACTTGCTTAGTACGCGGAGGGCTCTGGGGGGCTCTGGGAGCGCAGGGTGGCGCCCTTCCCCAGGGCTCCTGAGATTCTGCACGGCTGACAAGTGTCCCAGGCCACGGTGACATTGCCGATCAGGGTCTCCACCCCGAAAACCGCTGGTCTGGGTGAGCCCGTGCGGAGCTGACCTAAGCTGGCCCAGCGTTCCACGTCCCGCTTCGCTGCTTCTCCTGAGGACTGTGCGTGATATTTGCGCTGTAAGGGTTTGGGTTTTCCCCCTTGGGTGCGGATGCGGTCGTGGAGAAGGCGGGGAGCAGGTCCAACTGACCGTGTATTTGAATACACGGACCGATTCCCTCATTCAGCGCAAGAGTTAGGGGCTGACCGTATTCCTGCTTATGCTGGGCATTCCCGTGATCTGACCGTGGAAGATAAAATCTGGCTCATGGGCGCGGCGACATACGGGGGACGGCCAGGCCCTGTGGAGGGATCGCTGCAGGGCATGTGTGTTATGGGCACAGGGCGGGGTGGCTGACTTGGCGCTAGACACAGAGACGTGTGTTCCCGGAGGTCATGTGTCGGAGGGAGCTGGTTAGAGATAAGCTCAGGCCCCAGACCTGAAGGATGCAGGGGAATTACCTTGTGGAGAGGAAGAGAAAGAACGTTCCAGAAGAAGAAATCCTCGGTGGGCGCCCAAAGAAGGGAAAGAAGTTCCATTGACCAGAGCAGGATTGGGGGGTGGGTGTTGGCAGTTGGAGAAGCTTCTTTCCTCATGAAGGGACCTCTGTTAGGGGTACTCCTGGCTGCCCTCCCCCACCTGCCGGGGTCACTGGAGCTCTGGTGCTTCAGGCCGTGCATGTGCAGTGGGTCAGTCTGCCCTAAGTGCTCCGAGAGGACGGAGGACCCCTCTCCCTGGTGCGAGTGTGGTGTTGTTTTGCTACAATTCCAAGAAGTCCACTCCGGCCTCCCTGAGGCACTCAGGAAGCCCTGGAAATGGATGCTGGCTAAGCCGTGTCACCGGGAAGCTCCGGAAAGGAGAGGCAGGTCACGCCGGGTTCAGGCTGGGGACCTGAGACATGGAAAGGAGGCAGAAGGTCTTCAGAAACTGGCAGGGTCCCTTCTGCACAAGAGGTGCCTGGAGTGGGGGGGGCAGTCTGCTCAGGTCCCCGGCCCCCAGCCCAGTCTCAGCCAGCGGTCCCCGAGGCTGTCCCCAAGCGCCAGGCATCGGTCCCCTCCCCCCCATGCTGATGGTTAGAATGTGCCTGGTCACATTAAACCAAAACCAGTCTCTCAGCCTCAGCCCTCGGATGTTTGAAAGATGTCACCGTCCTTGATCCACCACGCCTCACTCGTCTCCCAGAGCTCGCTGACTGATCGGACTCTCTGACAGTGTCCAAGGGTCAGCCTCTCGGTCACTTCCCGGGGCTGGGCACGGGCAGAGGCGGGCACCAACTCCTTTGTGCCGAGGTGGCCGAGGCCAGGAGACTCACTAGGCATCGGGGTCTCGTGAAGTTGGATGGGAGAATCCGTGTCTCAAAGAAACTTGGGCCAGGAAGGGCGAGTTGTTCCCGGTCTCAATGGCAGTCCCCAGCCAGCAGGAGGGGAGAGAGCTCTGCATTTTCAAGTGAGGGAGGAAATTCCCGAGGCCCCCATCCGGCTCTGGGCACCCAAGGGTGGTGTAGCAGGAAGGCAGGAGATCCCCGTTGGGACCAGGACGCCTCCCCTCGGCACCAGCAGGGTTCAGATTAGGGAAGGCAGGCAAGAGCAGAGCCACCCCTGCGCCCGGACTCGGAACAGCCCCCCAGGGGGCTGATGGTGTTCTCCCAAAAGATGCCTCTACATCCTGACCCCCAGGACCTCTGGATGTGACCGTGTTTGGAAAAAGGGTCTTTGGAGATGAAACTAAATTAAGGACCAGGAGATGAACTGCCCTGAATGTAGGGGGCCTGAATCCAGTCACTGGTGCCCTTACGAGAGAACGGGCAGGGAGGCGGGAGACACAGGGGGGTCGTGCTGATGGCCGCAGAGATGGGAGCAATGCGTCTGCACCCTGTGGCCTCTAGAACTGGGAGAGGTGTCATTTCCAGCTGTGCATGTGGGGGCCCCGGGAAACTGACACAGGCCTGGATTCCCGCCACTCCGGAGTCTGGCCGGCAGGGTGCGCAGCCCCCTGATCTGACCTGGGCAGACAGGTCTGGGGTGGGCCCCCTCCTCCGGCAGGGCTGGAGGCTCGCTCTAGGAGGCGTGTGGGGGTCGCAGGTGCTGGTGCTGGCTGTCCCCGCTGGGCAGGTTCCACTAAGGAGCATGCACGCCCGGTGACTCAGGTGGGGTGTTGTCCCTGCCTCACTCTGGGGCCCCCACAGCCCCTCTGGCTGCTGACCTGGCCACCCCCACCCCAGACCTTCCATCCCACGTTTCAGCATATTGGGCTCTGCCCCGACCATCTCCAGGAGCGCCTTCCTCTCTCCCTATAGGTCACGGCCCGAGGTGCCCCCAAGCCCCTGCATCTCGGCTCCCTTGGGGCACTAGCTGGGCGCGTTTGTCTCTGGTCGGCAGAGACTCAGGAGTCAGCTGACTCCTGGCCTGCTGGCATGAGGGCAGGCGGCGGCAGAGGCGGGCACGGGGCGCGGGGGTCTGTGCACACAGGCCGGCAGCGGTGCGGGAGGCGGGGCTGGGCACTGGGCTCTGCGTTCCTTCCCTGCCTTTTGCAAGGACCACATGCTTGGCGCTGAGCTCTGGCGGCCCCCCAGCGACATTCTTTCGGAGGATCAGCTGCTGCCACATCAAACCTTTTCTGTCCAGCGCTCGCTGGGGCCCAGGGCCTGCCACCTTCGCCCGGAGCCACGTGGGTGGGGCACAAGGAAGCCAGCGCACATTTTGGGGAATCCTGAGCATGTCCATGCATGGCCATGGCCGAAACCGGAGGTGTGAGGGCCTGAGCAGCAAGCGGACTGCTTTTAAAAAGACTTTCCTTGTGTCAGAGTTCCTCACTTAAAAAAAAAAAAAAAAAGAAAAAAGTAAAAACCAGACAATAAAGACCTTTCATTGCACAAGGGACACACAAGTATTCTTGGGGTCAAAGGGTGGCCCATGCATCCCCCCTCCCCACAAAAACACGAATACGGGTCCCCTGCTCCTTACCCCAAACCAAAAACTATGGCAGAGAGCGTGGGGGGCTCCCCTCGGCCCCTCCCTGGGGTCACCCCACGGCAGCTCAGTGCGGGAGGGATGGTCCCAGAAGTCACACCTAAGTCATTTGGGGCAGGGTCTGGGGGGTGGGGGACACGGAGACTCAGCAGACAGCCAGGAATGTTCTGCAGCTTGCTTGTCTGTCTGTCTAACTTGATATTGTGTCTGGAGTCACTTTCATGTGGGACACATGGCACCACAGCGTCCCTTTGAAGGGACCTTGCCTGCCCTGGACAGAGGCCGTGGTGGTTCCACTGTTCAGCCCGTCCTCCGAATCTCCCTCCTGCGCTTGGGACTCCTGCTGCTGTGTGGCTGAGACCAGGCTGCCGCTCCCAGGTGGCCTCTCCGTGGGGCAGCACGTGGCTCAGCGTGGCGGGGATGGCTCGGGATGCTTGCTGAGGGAGAACAGTGGCAGCGGGGTCCAGAACCCGGGGTCCCCGGAGCCATGGGTATGTCCGTGGCGAGGTGCTGGCGGTTTCAGTTCTAACTTCACTACGGGGTCCAGCCATCCTCAGCCCCTTGGCTGGGGCCTATTTCAAATGGCAGCTCCTGGGGCCCCCGGGGTGTCAATCAGTTAAGCTTCTGCCTTCTGCTCAGGTCATGGACCCGGGGTCCTGGGATCGAGTCCCGCATTGGACTCCTTGTTCAGCAGGGAGTCTGGTTCTGCCTTTCCTCTGCCTCTGCTTGTGCTCTCCTCTCTCCAATCAATAAATAAAATCTAAAAAAAAAAAAAAAAGAATCAAATAGCAGGTCCTCAGGGCAGGCGGTGGTGGCCATTTTCCCTCCGTTGGCTCTACCGGGGCCTCTCACCGAGGAGCTCTGCCACCGCGCCCAAGCCTGGGTTAGCGTCCACCAGGAGGAGAGGCCCCATGGAGAGGGGGCCCGACGCTCCCAGCTGTCCCACCCAGGTGGGGCCCCCGACGCAAGGAGCCCAGCCAGCCCTGTGGGAGCAAAGAGGAGCATTCTAGCAGAAGCCCGCCCCAGCGACGATTCCCAGGGCCGGGTGCCTCCTTGTTAGTGGGCCAGTCACCTGAAACACCGAGTTTCTGAATTGTTGCTCAGGCCTCGAGCCTGGTTCTTGAGCCTTTGCCTCCATTCCGCCAGCTTTCTAGTTCCTTCCATAAACCTTCTGCCTGGATTCAGCAGAGCGGGTTCTGTCACTGGCAGCTAGGAGCGGCGGCTGGTATAGACGCGGATGCTGGGAATCGGTTCCAAGTGAGGGGCCCTCGGAGAATGCTGGGCTGAAAGCAGTGGGGGGCACCCACTACGCCTCCGCCCCCCACTGGGACGGCTGCAGTTAGGACCACGCGTGCGGTGCCAGTGTCGCATGGGACGTGGAGCACCCGCACGCGTGGGGGGAGGGAGGAGGGCATGGCACCTGCACCGAGGAAGAGGGTTTGGCAGCGTCCACTAGAGCGAAACGTAGACCCCTCCAACTCCGCTCCTAGGGGTACCCCCGAGACAAGCGAGTCCACGGATCCTCTAAAGGGGATGCACAAGAACGCTCAGAGAGGCTTTACTCAAAATACCACGGTGCTGGGCACACCCTGAGGCTCATCGGCTGCGGACTGGGTTGGAAAATTGCGGCAAATCCATATGACGGAATTCTGCCTTATGCGTGGAGTGACAGGCACGGACCTCCTGGACAGAACACTGACCCCAGGAAGGCTGACCCGAAGGGTACATACTGTGTGATTCGATTTACGTGAGGTTCGAGAATGGGAAAGACTAGTCGGTGTTGGTAAAAGTCAGAGCACTGGTTATGGGGTGTGGTAGCACCCGGGAGGAGGGGGGGGGGCCCTGGGGCTGAGGGAAGGGTCAGCGTCGAGATCTGAGGGGCAGGCGGGTGCTTGGCACAGAGATGTAAAGCATCTAGATTGATTAACTGAGCTCTAGACTTTATACGTATAAGGGGATATATATACACACACATATGCGTTATATACACAAATACATGTATGTGTTGTAAACCAGCAACCCGGTTTCTTGACATGCCACAGGATCGCAGTGCAGTGCGGACCAGCTGATTCGGTTATTGCCTGTGGCACCTGGTAGGGAGGGCCCACTGGAGGCAAGATGTTGGGGACCCTACTGCTGCCTGTAATATAGTATGAAGAACAAAGAGTATTCAAGGGTTGCAGGCTCAGGGCAGTTGTTTCCGATGGGACCGAAGCAAGGGTGAGGAAAGTGAGCCACCTTATATGCAAAACGTAAAGATGCAGTGTCGGGGGAAGGACTGCTGGGGGAAAACACCTTTTGCCCCTTTCTGCTACCTCCTTCCTGCTTCCTGAAAGGTGGACATGATGGCTGGAATCCCAGCAGCCCTTATGGACCATGAGGTAACCTCAAGGACGACTGAGACAGTGATGGGGAGAGAGGAGGTGCCTACCCCCAGAAAGACTGCTTCATCTCTCCTGTGTGAGAGCAAAAGAAGTTATCTCGGGTAAGTCACCGCTATTTTGGGTTTTCATTATGAGCAGCCGACACTAGAAATACCCAGTACAGGTGCATCCCTCAGAGGTCTGGTTTGCTGTGTGTGCATCTGAAAGTCGTGCTAACTGCCTCAGCTGGCTGATGGACAATGGGATTCCCCCGAGACCCATGAGCTCCTCAATGTGATACCGAGAGAGGAACCCTGGACACAGGACCCCGACGTGTGCACCTCGGTGGTTAATCTGTAGTCCTGTAGCTGGACAGACCCGGTCAGCTCTCTTCCCTGAATGCTGGGGGACACGGACCCAGGAGGGGGGCGCCAGGTGGCAGGGGCTTCCCAACTGCAAGGGGAGGATGTGGCCAGCTGTCCACGAGTTGCTCAGGACCAAAGCAGATGGCTTCACGAGCTGCTAACCCAGGGGGCTTGAGCTTCACAAAGGTGCCCTGGGGAGCTCAGGGGGCCTGGCGAGAGGACCCCCCAGGAGGTGTCTGGGGGTCTGGAGTCAAGTCATGCCCTGCCCTCTTCAGCAGGGAACCTCTCTTCTTCTACCCACAACCAGCTTTGGGCCCCAGCACCTGAACACGGGTCCTGGGTTGCCCTCCGTGAACTAGACAGGATCTGAGCTGCTAGCCGCAGGTGGGCGGCCCAATCGATCTCCGGAGTCATGGGTGACTCTCACCTACAAACTGGGGTTCTCTTGCAAGTCAGCCCGCCCTCCCCCGACCCTCCACAGCCTCACGGGAGAAAACGCAGGCCTGGCTTCAGGCGGGCACAGGCAGGCCAGCCCCAGGTGGGAGGGGCTCCCCGTGCGCCGTTGCCCTCCCTTAGGGACTGAAGGTTGAGCAGACATCTTACTCTCCATTTGGGTACAGGGAAGAGGGTCTGGGGCCACTTGCCTGTGGAGAAGGCTAGGGGTTTGGTCAGAGAGCCTGGGATGGAAGGAGTAGGGTGGGGGAAGAGGACGAAGACAGATGTCTTGGAACGGTCACAGAGGGTGAGGACATTTATGTCTCGTGACTGTTCATGGAAAGGCCCCCCCACCCCCAGCTAAGAGACCAGTGTTTCTACCACGAGACCCCTTCATGTCCCACAGAGTTGAAAGGTGACAGTTTCACCATGGCCTCGGGCCAGCCCCAGGGGGGTGGAGAAGGGCGGCTTGAGGGGAGATGGGGAGCAGGGCTGACCCTCAAAAGCATACGGAGCAGGGAAGGAACTCCGGCAGACCTTGGGGGGGTCCTCCTCCCATGGCCGGGCTGCAGGCTTCTGCACAGGCAGGGGCCACGGGGGCCGGGAAGCATAGGAGAGGGGAGCCGCTGTTGGTGCCACGGGGCTGACTGCATCCGTGGCGTGTCCTGCTGCATCCAGGGCGTATGGACATGAACGTTTGCTTTCTGTCGGCCTTGACCTGCTGCTGGGCCCAACGGCAGCGACCGGGCTCATCAACCGGCGACAGAAGCAAAATGACCAGTGGCATGGGACGGCCACAGGAGTGGCCACGACGGCAGAGCTGGGGCCTGTGCGCCATCAGAGCTGGGGGCAGTGGTGGGGGTCAGGCGGGAGGATCCTGTCCCCGCGTCTGCAGCAGCAGGAGGGCAAGAAGTGTGGGGCGGGGCCTGCTGCCGTCTTGGCTTCCCACCTTTTGACCCCCTGCACTTTCCACCGGGGGAGCCTGGTGCTGCCTCCCCTTCCTGAGGCCATGACCGGCCAGAGGCTCGTGCTCAGACTCCGGCCGAGAGTGGCAGCATCGTGGTCTGGGCTCAGCCAACCAGATGCTTTCACCAGGGACCCTGGGCCTGGAGCATGTATCACGGAGAAGCAGGGACAGTTCTGAGCTCCCATCCCGCTTGCGGTGGGAGCAGCCTTGAGCACCCAGAACCCAGGGGGGGCATTCTCTCTGGGCCCCAGACTCGGCCCCCCGCCGCCTAGATTCTGTGGGTCGCCCGGTACCGTTCAGCACGTCCTTCTGGCCGGCCACCTTGCTGAGGGCCATGGAGGTTGCTTCCAGGTCCCATTCTCACAGGCACGGGGTCCCCGACCTTGCACACACGTGAGGATTGACAGAGGCACGGAGCTGAGCTGCGGCGCCCCTCTCCCTGGAGCGCACCCCGCCCAGTTTTCATGCGCCGCTGCTCATTCCCCATGTCCCCACAGAGCTCTAACCCCGAGGGGGCCCAGCCCCCGCCGCCCCCCGCACCTCCTTTGGTTTCCTTCACCTGTCACTCCAGTTTTAACGACCCCGCATGTCTGTCTACTTGTGTCCTGACCCCCAAATTGTAGCTTCATGAGGACAGGGACTGTGTCTGCTCATTCTGTGCCCCAGGGCCCAGCACGCCCAACGCCCGAGTGCGGAATGGACTCACGACTGTGCACGAACGCAGGAACTTGGGAATCCCAAGGCAATCTTAGTGATCTCAGATGGGGGACAACAGAGGACAGGGGAGTGAAAATCGGCGTGGAAAATCCCGCAGCTGCCCCGCCCGGTCCCTCTGCTTCTCCACCTGGAAACCAGCCGGGCAGTGGCAGTGTGGGGGGTGGGGGTGGGGAGTGGTCCTGGGACTTCTGGGCACAGTCGGAAGAATTTGTTGAAACCTTCCAGTACTTTCTCTAAGCTTAGATCAATGAAAGCAGGAGCGCCCTCTGTTGGCCACCATTGGGGATAGCTGCAGACAAGTAGCAGCTGGGGGAGGGGGTGCGCGGCTCTGGGAGGCCCCAGGGTTCTCCGTGCTCCTGTCTAGTCCACGCCCGAGGAGTTGGTCAGGTAGAAGGGGCGGATGACCGCTTGGTAGCTGCTGAAGGAGCCTGCTGGGCAGGGGAAGAGGGAGGCGCTGTGGGAACTGTTGGTGCCCAGGGCACTGGGGATCCTGGCCTTCTGTCCCTCGAAGTCAGTGACCTGGGCCACGAAGCGCCCCCGACAGACCATCAGGGCTTTGTTTTCGTAGCCGATGGTGGGATCTGAGTAGTCAGACTTGGAGAGGCCCAGGAGGGGGACCTCGTCCGAGGAGCACGAGAACCCGTAGTTCCAGCAGCTCTGGACGGTGGGAAGGTAGACCAGAGACCAGGAGATGCGCTTGTTCTGGAACAGGAAGCTGGGGTGCTGTGGGGTCTGGAAGGACCGGTAGTTGTCGTTCCAATAGCCGGAATTGCCGGAGACGGAGGCGCTCCAGGTGGGCGAGGTGTACAGCCGGGGCCGGTAGGCGTCCTCGCTGAGGTTCAGGCCCCTGTACTGCACCAGCAGCCACAGCGGCACCGTGTGGAATTCCAGCGCCTGCAGGATCTTCTTCTGGAACAGTGCCTCGTGGCCCCCGTACAGGGACAGGTTAAACTGCAGCTCGAACAGCACCTCGGGCAGCATCATGGGGAACCGGATCTGCTCCACCAGGCCTTCCACCTCCCTGCGGGAAGGCTGCTGCTCCTGGCTCCACACGTCCAAGGCCCTCAGCAGGGCCAGCTCGCTGGGCACGGCCAGCTCGCTCCTGGAGAGCAGGACCCGCAGCAGGGCTGTGGGCACGGCCGGCCAGGCCTCGGCCTGCGTCAGGGCCTCGAAGTTCCAGGCCAGGAACTGCACACACAGCTCCTCCAGCACAGGGTCCCGCGTGGCCAGGGCGTAGGCATAGAGGTCCAGGGGCGTCTGGAAAGAGGGGTCCTCGGGGAGGAGGATGGCAAAGAGGCTGGCGCAGAAACTCTGCAGCTGCTGGGCCCCGTAGGCGGAGGCGAGCTTGTGGAAGCACTTCATGGATGTCAGGGAGACGGCCAGCCTCCGGGAGTAGAAGTACCTGGGAGGGGAGTGAGAGCTGAGCAGCCGGCGTCCCCAGCCCCTGCAGGAAACGGGGTGCCCGGGCCTGTGCCGAGCCTGCCTCTCTGATCCCACCACCGACCAGGTGTTGGCCGCTGACCCAGGGACACCCCTTGGGGTGCCACCCATCGCGAGGGGCATTCTGTGCCCCATGGATTTATCCTTTGGGTCAACCCACCTTCCCGTCTCAGGCTGGCTCAGAGCCATGTGCACAGACAAGCCGGCAGATCCCAGGGTCCCGGAGCACGAGGCTCCTTCCCTCCCCTGTGACCGAGGCCGCCTCACCACCTCCTGCTCTCCACCTTCCCCATCACTGCCGACCCCTTGGCTGGGCGCAGGTGCCTGGAGCGGCGGTGTGGCACTGCCCCCTCTTCCCGCCGGCACAAGCCCAGCCGGACCCCTTTGGTCCCCGTCACCTGTCTTGTGCCCCCGTGACATGGGCGTCACTTCTGCTTGCCCCCTGTCTGCTTCCCCTGCCAACTGGGAGCCCCTGCTCCTGGTGACCCGGGGCACGACTCCAGCTGGGCCCAGGAAGGGGGGGGAGTGGGACGGGCACATGCCCTAGTCCTCAAACATATCACGGAAATCCCTGACCCCACTGGGAGGGGCGCAGGCTAGCTACCAACTTCTCACATGGCTGGAAAGAAACCATTTAATCTCTTTCCATGGCCATTTGTTGTTTTCTCTTAAATGTCACTTCCTGCTATATAAAGCTTTAGGTCTCAAGAACAAAAAGGAACAGTTCTTTTTAAATGGATGCTTTCTGAACACTGGCCCCTGGGAGGCCCCAGCAGGGCGGCCTGGCAGGAGGGCCATGGCCCAGGCGCAGGACAGGCTGGCCCCCGTGCGTCAGTTTCCTCATCCGGGGCATTGGCTCCCCCGTGCTGCCGAGCCCACCACATGCACAGCGCAGCTGTGTGCAAAGGCCTGGGTAAGACTTTGTGATGATTTGGGGTCACAGGGGTCCTGCCTTTCACACAAGCAAGGCCATTATGTGACGGGGAGGAGGATGCATAACTGGGTTGTAGGTTCTTGGAAATCTTATACCACATCCTTACGTTACCTAAGAGGTAGGGGTGTGTGTGTTTCTGGGCCCCCTGGTTTCTCCCCAACTACATGCATGTCTGGGCCTCCCCAGAGGCTGTGTGATGTGGTGATGGGAGGCAAATGGCCCAGACCCGCGGCCTCGAGTGTGCAAGGAGCCTCCTGCTCTGGGCGACCCCTGGGACCCCTTCCCAGCTCTGCCCGAGGCCCCTGCAGCCATCTCTCACCAAGCCGGGCCAGGCTTCTTGTTCCTGGTGAGTTCAGAACCCACAGAGCACTGGAAACCTCTTAGAATAGTGGCAGTTACTCTGGGAGGTTTTTTATGCTTGTTTGGTGAAAGTCGGTGTATCTGTGTGTGTGTGTGTGTGTGTGAGCGCGGGTGTCAGTGCAGAGTATGCACGTATACGCAGGAGTGTGTGAATGGGTGTGTGCACACAAGTGTGGCAGGGAGAGTGTGTGGGTACACCGGTGAGTGTGGAACGCACACGACTGTGAGCCCAGCCTGTGCACCCACGAGTGTGCACGCATGCACATGAATGAGTGTGGTTGCACGCAGGTGTGGGTGGGTAGCGTGCGAGTACATGTGTGCCGTGCATGTGCGTGTGTTCATGAGTGCACTGGTGTGCTCGGCGCCGTAGCCCTGTGGTTCGCTGTCGGAGGGGACAAGCCTGGGCCCCGGTACCCCCATCCCGGGGGCGGTCACCTGATGAAGTCTCTGACGACAGGCAGGCACTCTGCGTCCACCTCCATGGTGACCGTGCGGCCCGGCTCCTTCCACAGGGCCTGGGCCTCGGGGTTGGAAGACAGGATCAGCCTGTGGGCGCACAAGTCCAGGCCCTCCTGCTCCTGGTCCCGCGCCCTCACCCTGATGGACAGGTCACAGCCCATCTGGCTGTTGAAGATCTGCTCGAGGGCCGTGGGGAGCTCGTCCGACAGGTCAAGGGTGTGGGTGCTCCGGGTTTCTGGGAGGGGCGGAGGGAGCATATGGTCAGGTCAGTCGCTGTCACCGAGAGCACTTCTCCTCCCTGGACTCAGGCTCCTCCCAGCCCCGAAGACCAGGGTGCGGCTCCCGGCTGCGGCCCAGAGCCCTCACCCCCGCCGAGCACCCCGGGTTAGCGCCCCTGCTCCCCCACACTCAGGCGGCCCCTGCTGACTTCCAGAGCCCGAGGCCCCACCCGTTTACAATCCAGTGACCCAGGCGGTCCCTTCGAAGAACCCAAACCTTCTCCCTGGTTTGACGGTCCGAAGAGTGAGGGTCTTCTGGAAACTCAGTTTCGAGCTTTGGGGTCCCCGGCAGCCTCGCTCAGGGACCGAGGCCTAGAGAAGCACCTCCTCACCAACCCCCTCCCCGCGACAGTCCCAACGCTGAGCTGAGAACTAGACCCACCTGGTCTGTCCGTGCCGCCAGCAGGTGTGAGTCGGTCCTGACATGTCACCCAGGTGGGTTCAGCCCCCATTCCTCTGGTCCCCACTCCCACCCTCCCACCGTGGGCTCCCCACCAGACCGCTCCCGGCCCTGGCCCCTCCCACACCCCACCGCGAGCCCTCCACGCCGCTGCCCTATCCTTGTATCAATGCTCTGATGTGCCCTCTGGCCCCGAGCGAAGCCCAGGAAGAAGAACAAGTGGACAACAGTAACGCTGGGCTCCGGGACTGCAGAACACAGAGCACCTGGTGAGGTCAGCGCATGTCATCGTGGTACAGGGGAGAGGGGGCAGGGGAGAGGCGGGAGGGGCGGGCTTCCACCATGGGGTGGGTTGAAGGCGCATTCTGCTTGCTGTGCAGGCATGTGGGCGCCGCCTTCCATGTTCCAGAACGAGGACTGATGGCGGGGAGAGGCTGGGGTTTAGAGCAGCAACAGGCAGGTGGTCCGCGGCTCTGGCCTGTTGGGTCCGGGTGGACACGGCCTCTGCAAGCTGCTCCGTGGAAGGACGGTGGGGAGTTTGGGATCGCTGCTGGGCGGGGTGGACTCTGGAGGTTGTCCTGTCCCCTCTGGGCCGGGGGACGTCCCAGGGGAACTTGGTGCAGAGGGTGTGCGCGCCCGGGGCTCACCGTTGGTGCACACGGCGCTGGCGTCCTGATTGTGCCTGCACCGGCTCTTCAGCCAGCCCAGCGACGTGCAGTTGGCCAGCGAGGGCTCCGTCCCCGTGCACTCCACCTCGTCCAGCATGACCGGGCCAGTGCCTGGTGGCACAGCAAGGAAGACGCGGGGCTGGGCGGGGCTTGGGGGGAAGGGCCGGTGCACGGGCTGCTCCCCCAGAAGCCGTGCAAAAACGGGAGAGCGGCCACAGGAGAAGCGCTCTGCGGGCCTCCCGACCTGCGACTGGGACCGCGGCTCTTTCCCTCCCGGTCCCCTGTACTGTCCGCCGCCCGGTAGAACCCAGGGCTGCTCGAGTGTGCCTCCGGGTTTAAGCTTGGAACTCTGTGCCACAAAGCAGCCTCCGCTGAGGAGTTGGCCTAGTTCTGTGTCATCAGAACCACCCTCCCTGCACCAGACTGGGGGCGGGGGCTGTTTCAGGAAGGGATGCGCCCCGGGGGGATGGGGCGGCAGGATCCCCAGTGTCTGCCAGGGCTCCTCGAGAAGGAGGGCCACACGCGGGTCTTAGGGGACAGTCCCTTCCTGGGGCTGGCAGGCCTACCTGGTCCAAAGGCCGCTCCGCCCAGAGCCTCAGTGGCATTTGTAAACCCCAGGGCCCGGCAGACGACGCTGGCATCCGTCAGGTCCCACAGGTTGTCACACACGGTCCCCCACTGGCCTCTGTAGAAGATCTCCACGCGGCCCTCACTGGGGGTGTTCCCGTCCGCCAGCCGCATGTCCCCATCTTCCGCGCCTACGGGGCTCCCGGGGGCACAGGCATCAGCAGGGATGGGGGCCGGGCAGCCGGGGCCCCGTTCCAGCAGGGAACCTGCCCGCCACCTCCCCCACCCGGAAGCATCACTTGTCAAGTTCCTCCCCAAGGGGTGCCCACTGCCCCTGTAGCCTTATAGCCCCCTGTCCATCTTCGAGGGCTCCCCCACTGGGGAGGAGTCAGAGACGTGCACCCCCCGCCCACAGAGGGTAAAGCAGCTTTTCTTGTCTTGGAGGTCTGAGTCCTTCCTCCACACATAGATAAGGGGCGGAAGGGGGAACCAGGGCCCTAGCACCTGAGGGTGGGGGAGGTGGGGCCCCCGGGGAAGAACAGGGGAGGAGGAGGGGTCCACGCTGCCCCCACCTGAGGGTGTATGGGGCTTGGGGTGCATCGTGCGCATGACAGCAAGGACCGCTGGGACAGCTGTGGGGGGAGTCCTGAGGCAGCAGGCCCAGGGATCCCCAGCCCAGGGACCCCCAGAAACACTGGCAGAATGAGTCGGGTGCAGAGACAAAGTGGGACTGTTCTGGGACGGGATCAGGGAGGGGCCGGGTGCCATGTCAGAGGGCAGTTCTCAGCTGGGGGAGCAGCCGGGCTCCATGGGGTCTCCTGAGCCCGGGGTGCAGAGAGCACGAGGACTGGCGTCCAGAACACTGGACGCCTGACTGTGTGGAAGGGTCCTGACTCATGGCCACCCCGCCCCGCTCCCCGCATTTGGTCTGTCCAATGGGCTCCTACTGCTCAGTCCCTCTGGTTCCCACGGGATAAAATCAAGAATCCCTTGTTACCTCCCCAGAACCTACAAGCCACCATCACTTAGGATAACCCGGGCTTCAAGGAGGAGAGAAGACCCGGGCTGACCCCGGCGACCTAGGCACCGAGCAGAACACTGCCTCCATTCTCAAGGGGGAGTGGCAGCTTCTCAAACACGGCACAGCTCACCTTGAGTCCCTGCCACCAGCAGCCACATCCAGAGGAGCAATGGGACGGCCATAGCCTCTCCTGGGAGGGGAGGCCCTTGTCCTGAGGTGGAAGGAAGCAGCAGAGTCAGAAGGCAGACCTGGACAGCCCTTGGGCCCAGGCCCTATCTGTCCAGGACCGTTTAGGCCCCGTGTGTGGAGGACAACAGCCGGGCTCAGCCCCTGCTCCTCTGAGCTGTGATTGTGATGGAGGCCCCTCACCTGCTGGGGGAGGTGGTCCTCCAAGGAGGAGTAAGACTTGCCCAGACAAGGGAAGGGGGCGGGGGGGGGGGTCTCTGAGCAACAGGACAGTAACAACAAAAGCCCTTCTCAGAGAACCAGGCCCTGGGCGTGGCTGGCAGCAGGGTTGGGAGGGAAGGGTGGAGGGAGGAGTCGGGGCCATGTGGGGCCAGACCAGAGAGGCCTGGTGGGCCTTGCTAACGGTTCGGCTTTACCTTCAGGCCGCTGGGCCCCTGGGGGAGTGCCTGGAGAGCAATCTGTGAGTCCCCGAAGGGAGGGGACGCATCAGAAGGCCACAGAAAGCCAGGCAGGAGTGACAGAGAGG
>PISX010001780.1:0-182053 GCA_004024625.1 Mellivora capensis
AGATGGGATTGGGAGGGAGACAAACCATAAGTGACTCTTAATCTCACAAAACAAACTGAGGGTTGCTGGGGGGAGGAGGTCGGGAAAGGTGGGTGGGGTAATGGACATTGGGGAGGGTATGTGCTATGGTTAGTGCTGTGAAGTGTGTAAACCTGGCGATTCACAGACATGTACCCCTGGGGATAAAAATTTGTTTATATAAAAAAAATAAAAATAAATAAATAAAAAAAATAAATAAATAAATATATTGATTAATATAAAACAAAACAAAAAAAATTAATGAAGTGATGGGGCGCCTGTGTAGCTCAGTGAGTTAAAGCCTGGGATTGAGCCCCACATCTGGCTCTCTGCTCGGCAGGGAGCCTGCTTCTCCTCCTCTCTCTGCCTGCCTCTCTGCCTACTTGTGATCTCTGTCTGTCAAATAAATAAATAAAAATATTTTTAAAAAATTAATGAAGTGAGCCTGTTATAACCACGATTATGAGGTTTACAACCTCCTAAAACTTAAAGACTTTTCTGATATGACTGGTGGTAATGTTGAAAAAATTTTAATATCTGTATTATATATACATATGTTTGTGTATATAATATATGATAATATGATGTGGAAATGTGTCAACATTTGAAAAATGAATGTAACTCAAGGGACTAATATTTGATAGCTGTCCAATGCAGGATGTTGCAAAAATGGGTAAAAGGCCCATTCAAAGTGTAAGCTAGAGGAATAGATTTTAACGGAAGAGAAAATGAAAAATTCATTGACATGGTTTCACATTCCACCTTGTAACTAATCTTTTAGAAAGTGCTACGTGTCAAGATTTGGTATAGTATCAAAAAAGAATATCCCCAGTTATCTAAAAATACTATTAAAATATACTATTCCTTCCCAAATATTTATCTGTGTGAGACAGGATTTTCTTCATATATTTCAACCAAAAGAGCATATCTCAACAGACTGAATACAGTAGCAGATAGAATCCTGCTTTCTTCTATCAAGCCAGTCATTAAGGAGATTTGTAAAAATGCAAAAAAAAATCACTTTTCTAATTTATTTTACAAAATATAGTTATTATTCATAGTAAGGATGTTATTTTTGTGAACAAGTAGTCAATTTATTATTGTTCTTTTTAAAGAAATCCATTAAAAGTTTAAATAAAAAAGTTAGACTGTATTAGCTGATTTGGAAGTAGCTTCAGCCTCAGTTCTAAAGCAAAGATATATCTCAGCCATTTGCCATTCATAGAGGTTTATTTTATATAATCTTGTGGTATTTTACATAAGACATCCATTGCATAAATGGGTGCACACACTTCAAGAATCGTGTGACTAAGGAGACCTTGATAAAGGCAAATATGCTTCAAGAGATTTTTTATTTTGCTTGAGCAACTTTAATTACAAATTCTCTAAAGAAAATTCATCAAAACATTTTATATGAGATATGTTAACTGTAATACTCTTTAGTTTTGATGAGTATCCAAAAATATGTCCACTTGAGTATTAGGAGTGAAGGACTCATCAAGTGAATGTCCAGGTAAACTTCATCATTTTTCTTCAGTCTAAAGAAGAAAGAAGTGACCTTCACTCCCTTGCTCGCTTTTTTATTGAAGCTCACTAGCATCTAGGCTTCTTCTAGTAGAAAATTCATGCGGTGGAAATCACATCTTCATCATTTTTTTATCATCATCTGTCATTTTTGAGGAACTTTACTTAATATTTATAAATCCCTCATGAAAATTCTGTATAAATCAAAACCTCTCTAATCACTCCAGCAAATTTGCATGATTAACTTATACCTAGATATGTAGAGAACATTGATTGTATTACTGTTTTTTTCTAAATTCTTACAGTAAGGAACATTTACAGTGTTACATTTTAGAGGTAAGAGCTCCTGGATATCCAGTAATTCATTTAGATGAGGAGAAGTGATGAGAAAGGACAAACCAGTCTCAATCGGAGTATGATTTCTGTGATTCCTGTGTTATCCTTGAACCAAGGGAGGGCTCCTAATCCTTTCTGCCAACCCCATATCAGTAATGCTGTCATGGAAAACTACTGGGATGCTATATGCTCCCTGAGCAGAAAGAATGCCATCCCTGGTGATTATATAATTATAACATTTTTTCATAATGTCGTGAAATACTGTGTGCTTTCCTATGTATGCCTTTAACATCATACAAACTCTAATTACACTGCTGAGCATATAGCTACCTTAAGGATAATAGCAAGTATTAGTCTTTTTCTTAATAAACATAAAATCTAAATATAGCTTAATGGGAATTTTAAATTATAGATGAAAATTTTGAATGATCACAGGTCCTACAGTAGTGTATCATGACAATAGGTAAGAAATGAGATGATCATAACATCAAAATCCTGTTGCCATGACTTAACTGAAATAGTTGAATGGCGTAGAGGAACCCAGTTTGGCTAACAGTTTGGGTGTAGCCAAGTGTGGAATTTTGAAAAGCCATCCAATTGGTCAAATCGAGAAATAGCTGAAATGGAAACAGGAAAAAAATCAAGATCATGATTTCCATATCCATGCCCACCCTTATACCAGCTTCTTCTTGTCTTGTGATATTTCTTATCCAGCACAGACTAAGCCTCTATTTCACAGCATTCTCATCCTCCCCCTATATTCTTTTATTTGGGTTTTACACTCCAGACTAATCTCAAGCTCTGTGCAAATCCATCATTCTTTTCTCTTGTTATTTCCAGCCTAGGTGGCCTTGCTGGAAAAAAGTACATGACCCTGTGGATAGATATCTTTGAAAAGCCAGGGTTCCAGACCAAGCTGCACTCTTCAGTGCTCTGAAGTGCACTCTGCTCTGCCCTTAGGGAGCTTTTTCTTTTTCTGTCCTCTCTACTTCACACCATCTTTCATATCTTTCATAATACATTTACCCCTCCTTACAGGTTTATTCTTTCCCTAATTTATATCTTTTCTAACTGTTCAATGTAAAAATAGTCAGAATAGCCTACATTGATTAAGCAAGTGTCACCAGAAATTAGAATCAGGGCTTAGCAGTTTCTTTTAATTCTAATAATAGTAGAAATTAAGTATGTATTGTTATTATCCAGATTGATGAAAGCAAAGAACAACTTACCCAGTTGTTAACTGAGGAGTCAAAATTCAAAGTCAGGGTTTTATGACTCCCCAACCAACATCCTTTCCATTACAATGCACTCTTCCTGTTTTATCCTGGGACTCTTAAGTGATCTTTCACTTTGCTATCCTTGTAGTATTTTAATTCTTTCTAAAATGTACTTTCCTCTGTAAGAATCTTAAATTCACTCCTTTATGTATGCGTGTATGTAACCTTCTAATATTACTGCAACAAATAAAATATCACAAGCATTATAAGATTTTTTTAAAAAATTAGATAATTTTATTTTCTGCTTTTTAGAGGATCAGAGCCAAATAAGGGAGATAAGGATTAAGTAAATACAAGCAGTATATTAGTTTTTCAGGGCTTCCACACCAAAATACCATGAACTGGGTGACTTAAACAACCAAAATTGATTTCTCAGAGTCCTAGAGGCTGAAGTCCAAGATCAAGGTTGTGCAGGTGGGGTTCTCCTGAGTCTTCTCTCCTCAGTGTTTACATAGGCAGTTACAATACTGCCTTCTGGCTGTATTGTAACATGGACTTTTCTCTATGTATGTGTACTCATGGTGTTGAGTTGTTATAAAGTTGTTGGCTTGAATATCAATACATAGACCTTAATCAGATTGATTCAAAACTAAAATGATCTCTTGGTGGTATGTGAAGTAAACAATTGCCATGGTTTGTTGCATGGAGTTCAGACTTTCCATTTTAGTGATTTAATGCCTTCAGTTTGTCTCATTTTGCCTATCCAACCTTATCTCATCCTGTCTCCTGGCCTGACCCCTGTTTCTATTAGCTCAGTATTTGCTGTATCCCTAATGTTTAGACTCTCTATGTAAGTCTACCTTTTTGCATTTGTTCATGAATTTATCTTGTCTGAAGTGCTCTACCAAACTCTTCTTCATTAATCTAATGGCTTTGTAAAGGCTACCTTCAAGTTCAGTTTCTATAAGGGTCAGTCTTCCTTGAGGTTTGTTATCAGCGAATTACTAACCTACGTTATAGACTATACTCTTCAGCAAAGTATTTGATTATATGCTATCTTTCATAGATCTTTGAATATTTCTCGCAGATAAATTTTGTCTAAATGATTAGAGGTAAGGATTTTATTTGTTACCTCTTATGTACCTATGATAGATACACTGTACACTTTTGTTGACCCAACAGCAGGAGCTATTCTGTAGCATATAGGTCAGGTATTTTAAAAGATAGAGAATGACCCTCACAAGCCAAAGGAAGTATTCATTGATCCTTAGCATTTAATTCTTCCCATTGTTCTTCATGAGGGATTAGTAGTAGTGGTATTTTACAAATTGGAGTAAGCATGTGATATCCAGTGCTTCCTAGAATGGCAACAGATTGAGCTCTCTCTGAAGCCTACTTATAAATGGCAACTCCGGGAAAGATTTTAGTCATGTGTTTAAACATTTTCTTGAATTTTCTGCCAATAAAGGTGTTCCTCCTCTCTCTGTAACAACAGACATTCTGTATACTTTAAGCTACTAAGTGAATATGTGGGAGGAAGGGAAATTGTTTAATATTTCCCCTCTGGTGACCTTTTGAACATAGCAAGGCTTGTACCACCACTTGTATAGGTTGCAAAGTGCTTGACATCTCCAGGCATTTCAGATATTATGAGACCTCATGACATTTTAAGGTCTCATGTAGCTTCACAATGTTTAGTATACCTACACCTATAATCAAACAACAAACAAAAAGTTCTACCCATTTTGTATAACTGGTAAGCTAAATTTTTTTCCTTGCTGTCCCCATATCTTTTCCATAAAAGGAATGGTCAACTATAAATAAGGTAGGTAGACTTTAGAAAGTTCCCTTTGACAATGAAAAGCACTTTAATGTGGGAACAAATTTATGCATCTTCTTAACCAGAAAATTAACAAGTATGGTAATAATGTAAATATGGTCTTTTCCTTTGGGGCCAGGATAACTCTTCATGCAGAATTCTGGGTAGGCTACTGACAAGGATGCTGATGATTACTATAACCAGTACATTTCACTATAATTCAGGTTGTTACAATCTATTTTTACTGCCCTTTATCATGTACAAAGACTGATAGATTTTGCAGGGAGAGGACAGAGAGGTACATGTCTTAATCTCAAGTAGTTATATAAAGTTATCTTTTGGTCTAGTAACTTTTCTGACCAAAGATTTCCAAAGCTCTTTTGTTATGGGTAAGTTTATCAGACCTATCTCTGCCTTCCCTTCATATTATTGCATGTACCATCCTCTTTACACGTCATATCATACTTCAGTCTTTGATCTGCAAGCTTTGGAAAACTATCAAGTTTAAAGCTACAGAAATTTAACAAAATAGACATAAACTCTATGCAAAGATGATACTTCTATACCAATGTTATTTGGCTCTATAACATTCACTTTGAAAGTGACCTGAGTAGCTCTAACTTAATTTTTTTTATTAACATATAATGTATTATTGGCCCCAGGGGTACATACAGGTCTGTGAATCACCAGGTCTAACTTAATTTTTAATTAAACATTTGATTTAGATGATTTGGGACATGGTGACATTTGATTTTATTTTTCCCTGTCATTAACCCTTTTTTCTATAGCCTCTCTTCATGAAAAGAAACATGATTTGGTCCTTACCTCTAAATCCTGATTCCATTTTTTACATACATTTCAGTTTAAATGAAAATAAAATTTTACAGACAAGAAAACAATGGAACACTTATGGAAATTCAGAGTTCAAAAATTAGAAATGGTGTTTTACCCTTTTTACTTCATCAAAGACTTAAAATGATGTGTTCATTTTTATTTTGTTTTTCTTTTTCTACTTCATATTATTTATGAGTCTACTATATGTAAGCAACAGTAAGATTTTTTAAAATAATTGTGCAGACACTAATATACATCTTTGTTTAAATCAAATTAGGTTCAGCTCAAACACCCATCCTTTCCTGAGAGATGGACATACGGTAGGACTTTCAGTATTGGTCGTTCATCATAACAAAAGAACCCATGCTTGTCTGACTACACGTTTGATGTTTGATGGTGATTACACAATCTTAGAAATAGTCCCTCTGTTTTTGACTGTCAAAAGCATTTATTTCTGCAGGCTTCATGTTACTATGTAATCCAAGTATACTATGACCTAAACTCTGAAACCAAAGGCTGGTTAATGAATTTTCTTTAGCCTATCACAGCTTAAAAATTCTCCTTTCTAGCTCTGAAACACACGCAAAAAATGTGTTTCCCTGGGTGCCTGGGTGGCTCAGTCAGTTAGGCATCTTGATTTAGGCTCAGGTCACAATCTCAGGGACTTGAGGTCCAGCAGAGCATTAGGCTCTGCACTGAGCACAGAGTCTGCTTGAGATTCTCTCTCTCCTCCCCCCTCCCCTCCCACCTCTCTTTCTCTAAAATAAATAAATACAAAAAATATGTTCCCCACTTCTTGGTAGAAGCAGAGCTCAGTCTTGAGGAGTAATTTCTTGTTGCATTCTTAGAGATGGGGCAATTTACCCTCTTGCTTTTCTTAATGACTACAGCTCTAAAATAAAACAGAAATTAATTTCTCAGTAGATTCTCTGCCTCCATTAAATTTTTAATAAATCAGCTTCCTGGGTTTAAAAGGATAATTTGTAAAAGTCATTGATTTGAGGATGGAGAATTGTGATTTGAGGGCAGCTGAGAAGAATGAGCAAGAACACTGCATGACGAGTGAGTTGCATGTTGAGTGTGTTGCATGAAAAGGAGAGAGATATGATCGAAGATTGAAAGGTGGAAAGGCAAAGGAAGAAGTGCTTAAAAATAGCTTCAACAATTTCACATACTGAAATTGGTATAATCGCCATTAATCCCTATTTGGCTCATTAATGTAATGAGAGAACCTGGTTGAAAGGAAGTTCCAAAGTAAGTTCTAATTCTATTTAAAGATTATCGTGCAGCTGACTAATCACCATAAAGAAGTCTAGGCTATTTCTATATTGTCAGAACTAAATAGAAGGATTTGCAGTCCTCGATAAATCTAATGCCTTCTTTGTGAATCCAATAAACATCATGCCCTTGTGAGGATTTCCTGAAGAAGATATAGAAAGTACAGCTTAAAAATGATAACCAAACCAATAATCTTCCATTTCATGTAACTATAGACGGTTGTAATTGAAAGCTGTTCAGTGTTAACTAACCGGGTGGGATTGAATCCATTAGTTGTTCTCATTTGATCCCAAACTTTTCAGTTGACATTATAACCAACCTGTAGTAGAAAGAAAAAATGCTGCTGTAAATTCTTTTTCAAAATTGTGATCGTCCAGCGCTCTCTCAATAGTTGATTTTTCAGAACTATTGTAATGTCATCGTTTTTATGTAGCCCAACTCTACTCATTTAAATGTCCTTAAAAGTTAAAAGTTACATTTTCTCTGGTTTAAATCCCAGACCATATTATTGGGGCAGATCATTTATATGCTTGACGTTTTACAATCCATAGTTCTATTCATCTTGAGGTTAACTGAAGGTCTCAAAGGCATTTAGTTAGAAAAGGAGGAAAAGAAAAAAGTTTTGTTTTCGAGGCCAAGAAAGTGGTGACCCTATGCTAACAGTCTGGTATTTAACTATATCTCCAAATAAAAATATGTAAACAGAATGTGAACACTGCTGCATATGAATAACAGCAAACGCAGGAAATCAACCAACGGAGAGGCCACAGGCTCAAAGAGATTACAAGATTCCCAGGTTCTAGCTTTAGCTCTGTAATAAGGAGATGAGTAACCCTTTCAAAGTCCTGTATCATCCATGGGCTTCAACTTCCTCCGTATAAAAAGAACTCCCTGTAGTTCCTCCTGAGGTTCCTAAAAGCCTATTATCCTATACCATTGGCTGTACGTTACTAACAAAATTATTTCCACAATGAAATATGTTTTACCTTTGAAAATCATACTGTAACTTCTGCCTTTCTATTGAACACACCTATAGGTTGGAACCACGGTGAACAGAACCAGGAAGTTCCAAGCATCTTCTGTAGGAAATTATTAATTGAGACCTAGGGAAGGGCAATAACTGGGAGGGAGGAGGACTAAAAAGGGAAAAGAGAGATTTGTTTTTTAGGGTGACTCTGGTCTAACTTCTTAGATGTTTAATAAATTTCCCAAATTCTATATGCCCAAAACAACCTCTGATCTTCCCCACAAAAAAAATCCTCTAAGGTGTCTCAGGTATCTTAAATCCCTCAGGCAATGGATAGCACATCCTTCCAACTTCCAGATGCAACATCTTGGAGGCATCCTTGATCTCAGTGTCTTTCTCCCACACATGGAAACTATGACTTTATGTTCATAATACAGCCAGAGAGCACCCACTTCTCATTGCTGCCACACTGGTCAAAGCCATTGTCATTGCTTATCTATATCATTGTACCAGCTGCTTAGCCAGAATCCCTACTCAAATCCTTATCCCATTTTAGTGGCTAGAGTTATCCTGCCAAAACCTGAGTTTGATCATGTTACTTCTCTACTCAGAGTTGTGCAATAGCTTCTCATTTGAAACAGGATGAAATCCAGAAGTTTTTTATAATAGTCAACATGCCCCACATAATCTTCTGAGATCTCCTGCCGCTCTGGTATGTCTTTTCCAGCTGTTTGTCTTGCTCACTCTGCCTTAGCCTCACCTGCCTTCTTATTGCCTTTTTTTTTCCTTTTGTCTTTGCCTGGGACACTTTTTTCCAGATATCCAATTGGCTAACTGCATCACGTTTTTCAAGTTTCTGTATTATCATATTACTGAATCTAGCACCTTTGTCTGTTTTGTCCACAACAAAATGGATGCATCTCAAGCATCCAGAACAAAACTTAGCACATAGTAGATACTCAGTAAATACTTGTTGAATGTATAGTTGACCCTTGAACAATAAGGATTCAAATTGCATAGGTTCACTTATATGCAGTTGTATGTGGAATTTTTTCAATAAATACAGCACAGTATCATGAATATATTTTCTCTTCTTGTGATTTTATTAACATCTTTTCTCTAGCTTACATTACTATAAGAATATAGGATATAGTGCATATAACTTACAAAATATTTGGTAAATGAACTGTTTGCATTATTGGTAAGGCTTCCAGTCAATAGTAGGCTACTAGTAGTTAAGTTTTGGGGGAGTCTAAAGTTATATGTGCATTTTCAACTGCATGGGGGCTTATTCCCCTAACCCTCATGTTGTTCAAGGGTCAAATGTATTAATCTTCGATGTTACATTTCTACCACTGGGATTTGTCTTCCTTTCTCAGTTGCTGATAACATCCTCAGTGTGCCTAGTTTATAAATTCAACCCTGACATCTGCTTTGTATTTTATTTTGCCAAGTTCTCTTAGGAGGACCTTACCATTGCTCTGTGGGCTATCAACAGCTCTGAACTAAGTGTTTTCCAGAAGGAAGCCTGGTATAGTAACTGGAAGCATTTTTGATACCCAGATTTCTTTGGAGAAAAGCAGTGAGAAAGAGAGTAGGTCACCTTTGAAAGCAAAACCACCCACAGACACACCTTAAGGAAGGGATAAGCTAAGATGATGACAGCAGGAGAACAAAGACTGTAAGAAGCAAAACAAAAAGTTATAAACTGCAGAGACTATATTGGAATATAAAATTGATATTGTAGAAAAAGATCTAGAAAGAAGTATTTAAAGATATAACAAGATGGTGATGTTATGACACAGCCAAGGTAGAGTTCATAGCTGTTACTTATCTCTTTATATATTGCTTTGAGGTAGGATGAAAGGAAAGTAGCAGAAGGAAGGAAGGAAAGGGAAGGAAGGAACGAAGGTAGGAAGGAAGGAAGTTAGGGAGGAAGGAAGGAGCTAATTCAGGAGAACTAATTGAAAAAGGCTACTTTTGAAATGTGTTTTGAGCCAAGCAGTCACTCTTAGATATGGTCAGCAAAAGTTCAAGCCTGGTTAGAGGAGGCAAGATTGGGCATTGTGACAGAGAGTAGCAATCCAGCAGGTTGCTTATGGGGTGAGGACCTGCAGAACTAGGAAGACTGAAAGGCTGAGCGCAAGTTAGACAAAAGATCAGTGTCTCTGCTAGAGCTTCGTTTCCCGCTTTCAGTCTTTACTCATGGAGAAGACAGAGATGCAGGTGTGTGTTTGCCTTTATTGTAGTCAAGGATTTAGTCAGCACCCTCAACAATCCTGCCTTCTACTGATTAAGGTGAGGGCAGAGGTGCTGAGGCTGTGGGGAGGGAATGCAGGGATGGGAAAAATACCAGCGTGTCAAGTATTATTACCTAATACTTTTATTATTACTTTTTGACACATATCGTTAGGGCTACAGAAAAGAAAACTGGAAAATGCCCCTACAAGAAAAGATAAATGCAACTTTTCTAACAGGACACACGTGTTCTAAATAAAAGTCATATGTATAGCTTCAACATAAATAATGGTAAATATGAAAAATGGATGTTTAGGTAAAGAATTATATATCATGGGCACTGGGTGGCTCAATCGGTTAAGCTTCTGCCTTCGACTCAGGTCATGATCTCAGGGTCCTGGGATTGAGTCCCCCATGGGGCTCCCTGCTCAGCAAGGAGCCTGCTTCTCCCTGTTCCTCTCCCTTTGCCTCTCCCTCTACTTGTGCTGTCTCTCTCGTTCACCTCTCTCTCTCTCAAATAAATAAGTAAAATCTGAAAAAAAAAAAAAGGAATCATATTCTTAAGAAGAACAAATCCTTATGTCTGCCAAGGATCTACCATCTTACCTTATGACACGTTTGAGCAAGGTGGGTCTTTTCTTGGTTCCCGCTTGTATTGCAACCAGGGCTTGAGATGAATTCCCCAATATCACACACCATCTGTGAAGGAACAGATTTTCACAACTTACAAAACATGCTCATCCAAAAGAAAGAACATGCAACAATCTATGTTTTATTGTCCCTAGAGAGAGCCTGGTCAGGTCAAAGCTCTGCGGGACCACCATGAGTGTGTGTTACGGGGAAGAAACGCTGCCCCTTTCTGGTCAGCTCTAGTGAAAGGGTGAGTATGAGAGCCATCTTGCTGGTGTGAGGACTGAGAGTCCGCGTGGGCTCTCAGTCCTCAAGCAAGAGGGTTTAGGTGCTGATTGTTTACGTGTTGTCTGGGAAAGCCAGCTGCATGGTGCTGGGAGACCTTACAGAGCAGTGTAGCTCCCCCTGCCTGGAGGAGGAAGCCCTACCAGATCACACAGAAACCTGAGTTTGGAATCACTCCTTGCACCAATAGCCTAAAGCCTGAGATAGTTTATTGCCCAGGGAGCCCAAGAGTATCTCAGTAATTGTCAGACAATCCTGAGTGTTGCGTCAGACCACGTGTTTTGAAACATTAGCAATTTTGCTATTTTTAAATATGGGTTAAGAGCTGATTAGCAGAATGGCCAGACTTATAAGAGATCATGCAACAGAGGTAAATGCATTTTTTGCAGGGTGGGGGGTAAGGGGTAGTTCTGTATTTTCTATCGTTGTATACCATGTACAGAAGCTAGGACAGGGAAATCATTGTATATATTTGGTTTGATGGTGAGAAAATAAGTAATTTTTAAAAAAGAATTTGGTTTGAGCTATTCTTTAAAATAAATATGGTTAGGGCACCTGGGTGGCTCAGTCATTAAGCCTCTGCCTTCAGCTCAGGTACCCTGGGATCCAGCCCAACATCAGGCTCCCTGCTCAGCGGGAAGCCTGCTTCTGCCTCTCCCACTCCCCCTGCTTGTGTTCCCTCTCTCACTGTGTCTCTCTCTGTGAAAAACCTAAATAAAATATAAATAAATAAATAAATATAAAAGGACTTCCTCCCAATGAGAACTAATGCACTTCAAAAGGCATGGGGTGGGGGTATAGGGGTGTTAGAGTGATTTCCTTGCAAAATTTCAGAAGTGTCATTCTAATTACTAAATAGCTATGGGTTTGCTTCTCAGAAGACCTGGAGACTCAGTTTGTAGTGTCAATTAATTTCAGAAAATAGTGACCAATTAAGTTCATAATCATTTCAAAAGGAAACAGTAGCGGTGGGGACACAGCTGTTAATAGCTAAATTCTTCTCTTTCATTGTCCTGGCAAGGTGACTAGGGAAGGGCTGCAACAACCCTGACAAATTTCTGCTTTAGAGGTTTAAGTTCCTTTGGGATCTTTGTTGCCAGAGTGTAAAAAGGCCTGGGATAGTTGTTTTATTTGATACTAATCCAGCCAGGCAAGCCGTAACCAGGAGTGTCACATCTAAATGTCTGAACACACCGCTCATCTTCCGCTGTGATTGGTCTCAGATTATAGTACTATGTCAAGGTTCATTGGGTCCAAAGCATTTCAGCTTTAGATTTTACCTCTCACTGGCATCAGTGAAAGAAATTTCCCGAATGTAAAGGCTGAGAATTCCTTAACCTTTAATAATCTTATTATACTCTTCTTTGGATTCTTCTTGCAGATCCAGAGACAATTTTTCTCATTAATGGTAAAACTGCTAATTGTGAGTTGTGAATAGGGTAGAGTTTTTATTTTTAGTGTAAGTTTCTTGGGTTTCATGGTTTTGTTTTTTTGTTTGCTTGTTTGTTTTTGCCAGCTTAAGTATTTGTGTGTGTGAGGAAGTCAAACTACTACACATTTATTTATCCTTAATTCATTTATCCTTCATAAATTTTAGAAATTCTATTTAAAGTGCTTCTTATTAAATATGGAAAAAGCCAATTATCTTTCCTTATTCTAAAAGTTAATTTTATCTGCTAGTAGAAAGCTGATTATAAGTTTAAGAATATTTGACAGCATTTTTATTTGTAATAAAATGTACAACCGTAGCCTAACCCAAAGTGCATTAGCCCTTTATACATTCCATTTAACTTTTCAGAAGTATTCATTTCTATTAATTCTCTTCTATCATTTGAAGTTTGATTAATAATATGAAGGTGTTTATAGGAAATTTGACTATAAGCCAAATCTCTTGGAAGTAATTATTGGTTTCCATTAAGAATTTAAAAATTGAAAAGGGAAGAAGACTATAATGAAGACAGAGAAGGCTTTCATGGAAGATGAAGGACAAGATTAAATTAAAGAAGGCATCAGAGAGAAATTGAACCACTGTGTTCCTCCTCAAACAATTTACTTCATCAGATTTCAGTTATTCATTGTCCTTAAAAGATTATACTTTCAGTGGATAGCCTGTAGCTGTTCATTTCCCAAACTAAACTGGAGCTTCTAGTCAGACACACATACAAGGATGTTGATGGGTATGCAGTCGAGATTGTATTTGGTGTTGGTTTTATTATCCTCGAGCCTTCCTTCTTTGATAAGTGTGTATGAGCTAGAGTTTGAGAGTTAACAGTGTTTGTGGGGGTTGAAGCAAACTGGTTAAAATAGAAAGGGATTTTGGAAAGCATAATAATTTCAAATTAATATTTATAAGGATCAACTTAAAGTTTCCAAATGCGCACCAACCCACTTTGTTGTCTCAAAACAAAAATAAAAACAAAAAACCTGCGAAGGATGTGGTTAATTAGTTATCTTTCATATTTTGCCTCAGTTTATTTTTAGCTCTGTGAAGTTAGAAAGATGTCACACCAGTGACTTGTTTTATAAGAAGAAAGGCACTATTTTAATCTTCAAAAAACAACAGCTTGCGGGGGTCAATCTTTTAAAGTGTATGCTTCACTGGCTGCAATTATTAATCAGTTTCCTTCAGGAAATATATGAAATTAAATATTAAAGTACAGATCTAAACAGCACTACAGTCTCAGGGCTTCTGAGAGCATGATTTCCTTATTAGCCTGAAATAACTGACCTTCTTCAATCCAAATGTAGAATCTGCATGCATACAAGATCCCTCACTTTGTCTATACATCTCATCATTTGGGCTTCATTTACCTGTTAGCACTTTATCTTTTTTCATAGGCACAGTTTCTTAGAAGTTCACTTTCCATGATGGCATAGTTAACTGCTAAATAAAGGTTTTGTTTGTAAAAAGGAAATTTACACATTTTGCTCTATTTGTTGTGGGTTCACTCAGCTTACAATATTTATTTACCATCTATCATGTGCCAAGCACTACTCTAATTACTTGGAATCAGAGAAGAAAACAAAGGACCTGTTGGGAAGGAAAAATTTTCTTTCGCCTCTGAAGGTTCTTTTGGATGGTCTAAGAATTAAACTGACATGAGACAGATTAACAGAGGAAAATCAGATTTAATTATGTACATGTGGGGGCTCCAGAAGAATATGAGGCCCATGGGTGGTAGGGCACCTGAAGCTTATATGCCCTCCAGAGCTAAGGAGAAGGGGATAGTGGTCTCGGACTTCAAAGGGGAGTAAGACAATTCATAAGGAGATGAAAAGATCTAATATTTGGCAAACAAATGTTTGCTGGGCCTTACAGAAACAATGGGACACAGAGAGAAATTTTAACAAATGGACTTTGTGAGGTTTCTCCCTGTCTACCACACATAGTTCATATTATACTCTACTTATCTAGGATGATAACACCTGTCCTGGAACAGGTCCTCTGTCTAAATTCTTTTAGACAGTTAGTGGGAAAAAGAAAAACTTCTTGAGTTTTCTGTTTCTTAAAAAATAATTGGCCTACAATAATCCACATGCCAGAGAGACATATTTGGGGAGCCAAATTTTATTCCCCTATAGACTCTATCCAACAAAGGTTACATTTTTATGGAAATAAAAGATAGTAATAATAAATGTGTGTCATAACCAAATCACAGGGTAGGACAGGAGGTGATAAGTACTGTAGCAAAAAAACAAAAACAAAAACAAAAAACCAACAAACCCAAAAAGCAAAAACAAACCAGACAAGGTTAAGGGGAGTCATGAGTGCCAAGTGTGTTTGGGTACAGGGAGGAGAGTTGCAGTTTAAAAAGGATGATGTGTTTGCCTTATTATGAATGTGACGTTTGGACAAAGACATGGAGCAGGTGAGGAACTTAATAGTGTAGATACCTGAGAGAAGAGCATGTCAAGCAGAGGGAGGAACTAGAGCAAACACTCAAAGCAGAAGCATTTCCTGGGGTATTTAAGGAGGAGCAGAAGGACAATTGTCTGGAGAAGGGTGAGTGAAGAGGTGGTAGCAGGAGAAGAGATTAGAGAGGAGTCAGAGGCTTATGGCCCTATGGAGATCTTGGAGGGCATTATTGGCTATTGTGAGGAGAAAAATGGGAAGCCACTGCAAAGTTTTGAGCACAGAAGTGCTATCATTTTGCTTATATGGACTCTAGATACATTTTCAAAGTAAAGTCAACAGTATTTTTAAATGGATTAGAAATGAGTTCAGAAAGATGTAAAATTGCATGTATTATCTTGGTAAACAATATTTATAACAATATTAATACTCATAGTAGACATTAATATCCAAGGTACTGCCATGTGTCAGATGCTTTTGTTATTTTTTTACTTGTGTTAACTCAGTTAATCCTCACAACGCCCTCTCAGTTGTAAACTGTTATTATTCCCATTTTATAGAAGAGGAATGTGAAGCACAGAAAATGAAATTCTTTGGAGCACCTGGGTGGCTCAGTCAGTTAAGCACCTGCCTTCTGCTCGGTCATGATCCCAGGGTCCTGGGATGAGCCAGCTCAGGCTCCCTGTTCAGTGGGAGTCTGCTTCTCCCTCTCCCTCTACCATTCTCTCCTGCTCATCCTCTCTCTTGCTCTCTCTCAAATAAACAAATACAATCTGAAAAGAAAAAAAAAAAAAAAAGGAAAGAAAGAAAATTAAATATTGCCCAGGATCATAAAACTGAAAGGGACAGAGTTGGATTTAATTTGGGGCATTATAGTGTGTGCTAATAACCTGAAAAGTTCATATATTGAAGCAAAAATTATTTACAGGAAAAGTCCAAAACAAGAAAGGGTAACAGATACCTCTTTATTTTAGAATAAACTTCTTTTGCTTCTTTACAATGAAAACATAACAAAACTGGGAAGTGTTGACAGTGCTGAAGGGGAGGGATTATTACCTTAGATAGTAATATCTTGCCCCTCCCCCCTCCCCGGTGTTATAAGTTTCTCAAGAGCCAACTGCACTTTACTTTTACTATCTTTGTTATAGAACTCAGGCTGATGGAGCAGCACCTGGAACATGTCTGTATCATAAATAAGAGAATGAATGTGCCAAGCTGTAGGCTGCCTCTTAAATCTTTTGTTGGGTAGAGGTACATATCGCCTCTGCCCATCTTTCATTGGCCAAAGAAAGTCATGTGGCCATCACTGAGTTTAACACAACCATGTTATACACTTGCAGAGAAGAACATGAAATTGTGAGTAGATTCTAATCTACCACAGTGACACTAGGATGCTAATCTGTTGTCATTTTCCAGAGTTGGATTGGCCCAAAAATAAACACACAACACAGCTAATACATTCCTTGAGTTGGGAGATCTCTTAGACTGTTTAACCTAGTACCAAGGGAGAGAACCCTTGTGAAAAACTTTGATTGATAGGCTTTCTGACTAGGGCTTGGTGTGGGGAGACGAAGGGAAGGGATGGGTGTTCATTTGGATTTTTCTCAGCAAATGGATTATAATATTCCACGAAACCTGTTTCTTCTAAAGGAAAATAAAGTGCCATACTCTAAAATATTGGTGGGTAATCTGAACTTCAGCTAGCTAGATGTAGCTCATGAAGGGGAGAATTAATAGGACCTAAATAAACTATTTCCCTCTTGTACCTTTCTGCTTTTATCAGAAAACATACGTAATTTTATAAGGTATCAGTTTGCACATTTCTCCCATAGAATTCAAAATAGGGGCTGTGTTTTATAAGCTTTCTCTCTTTACAGCCTGGCATAGTGCTTGCAAATAGAAAGCAGTAAAGAAACACCTGGATGACTCAGTAGAGCATGTGACTCTTGATCTCGGGGGTTGTGAGTTTTAGCCCCAGGTTGGGTATAGAGATGATTGAAAAAAAATTAGTCAAAATTCACAGAATGAATATGTGAATGAGTGAATGAATGAATAGATAACTCAAAGTTAGGTGACTTCATCTAATCAAAGTTGTCCTGAAAGCAAGCAGTATATGCCAGTGGCTCTAATAGTTTTAATTTTTTTTTTAAGATTTTATTCATTTATGTGTGAGAAAGACAGAGAGAGTATGAGAGAGGAAAGGGCAGAGGGACAAGCAGACTTCCTGCTGAGTGGGGAGTCCAACATGGGGCTCCAACATGACACCTGGCTCATGACTTAAGCCAAAATCAGAAGCTTAACCAGACTGAGCCACCCAAGAGCCCCTCTAACAGTTTAATTTTTGCTCTTTGTGCTTCACTCTAGAAAATCTTCATAAATGGATCAGCTGAATCAACAGAAGTGATTTTACCAAGGCTTTTCCTAGGAATAGGCTGTTCAGGGAAAGTGGCCATGTCATAAAAATTTGCATGTCAGAGGTGCCTGGGTGGCTCAGTGGGTTAAAGCCTTTGCCTTCAGCCCAGGTCATGATCCCAGGGTCCTGGGATTGAGCCCCACATGGGGCTCTCTGCTCAGCAGGGAGCCTGCTTCCCCCTCCCTCTCTGCCTGCCTCTCTGCCTACTAGTGATCTCTGTCTGTCAAATAAAATCTTTAAAAAAAAATTTGCATGTCATAAAAGAGAAGTTTTTTAAATGTCAGAAAATGTGTTTTTTTGTTTGTTTTACTTTGTTCTCTCTTCAAGAAGCCTCTGGTATTGTTTTAGAAATGAGTTACATTCTCTATGGTAGAAGTTTTCTTGAGATTTAAGATAACTTTATGATACTTTTATGAGAGTAATTTACCATTTATTTCGTGAAGTACTTGTTTTGCTAAAGGTTCTCCAGTTTCCAAAGTATTTGATCTACCTTATCTTTTAAATTATGCCCCCCAACAACTTCTCATGTACATCTTAAATTGCTATACATCATTTGATCTGAAAATTCTCTCATGACCAGTTGCTTTCAAAATTTAACATTACTATTGTTATTCCACTATATAATAAAGGTCACTTTTTATTTATTTTTTTAAATTTTTTAATTTAAATTCAATTATTTAACATATAATATATTATTAGTTTCAGAGGTAGAGTTAAATGATTCATCAGTCTTATATAAGACCCATGTTCATTACAACAAAAGTCCTCCTTAATGTCCATCACCCAGTGACCCTCATCCCCCAACCCCCTCCCCTCCAGCAACCTTCAGGTTTTTTTCCCTATGATTTGAGTCTTATGGTAAATGTTAGTTTTAAGAATCTGAATCGATTTTATTATTTTTTTTAAAGATTTATTTATTTCTTTGACAGACAGAGATCCCAAGTAGGCAGAGAGGCAGGTGGGGTGGGGGAAGCAGGTTCCCTGCTGAGCAGAGAGCCCGATGTGGGGCTCCATCCCAGGACTCTGGGATCATGACCTGAGCTGCAGGCAGAGGCTTTAACGCACTGAGCCACCCAGGCACCCCTGCATCGATTTTATTTTTGAAGAAGAATTTACTTCAATACATATGTGAACTATTTTTTTGGTTTCATTTTATTGTTTGGGATGAAAACATGCATAGTTTGTAGATCACAAAAAAAAATCACAAAATTTGGAATGATTTTCAATTTTCCACAAAGGGAAAACCATCTTATTGAATTGTAAGCTTATTTTATAACAAGTCTCATTGCTTTTCCTCATTTTAAATTATAATTCTAGAACTCCTGCCCAAATGGTGAAAAGTATGAATAGAAATTTGTCTTTTTGTTTTACTAATAAACTTCTTTTCTGATAGGTGTCTTTTTCCGTAAGGGAACAGTACTAAGTTTAGCACTGTCAAATACTCCAGGATCAAAGCTCTCTGCTCAGTCTCCGAAATGGAATAGCTGCCACCAGCCTTTCAACTACGAGTCTTTATGAACCTGGACTTTTTGGACCCAAGTTAGAAGTATGTCAATTGAATTCCCTTTATAAAGTTTTACTTCAGATAGGTGCCCTTCGCTTCATTTCCCCTCAGGGTTCCTGTAACTTCACTAGAATATTCTCTGGAAAATGATACCTTTCAGTGACTTGTGTCTGAGTCCTATCAGAATTTTTATATTAGTTATTAATGCTCGAGTACTTTCTTCTCTCCGTATGTTTGCTAATTATAAAATTCCGGGTGTCATTTGCTTCATTTTTATAGAGATTATTTCTATCCTGGCAGTTTTTCATCTTGTTTTTGCTTTCCTCTGATCTAGTACTAAAGTTTTTAAATAGAACATTGACTGACTTCCTTTTTCTCCCATAAAGAGAGTAGAAAAAATACAATAACCTGATCTTTTTGCTTAAAGACCAAAACCTGCACCTAGATCCAGCCCTCACCTCTAACCTGAATTAACGGGCACATTTCAATCCAGAATAACTGGTGTCATCTAACATCTCACCTTAAAAAGCAGGAAACTCTTTTGTAAGGAGTGATTCATATGCAAATCTGAAAAGCTCTTTACCTCCTCCTTAGAACTGACTTAGCTTTGAGTTGCTTCTTCGTTTCTGAAAGTAATAATGAACTTAATTGTTCTTCTGACATATCTGTGCTACTGTAAGGAGGGAACTTCTGCAGTTTTAGGATTTTGCCAAAAGCTGTCTCCACACAGGGAAGAAAGTGGTCATCAATATTAACACTTCACAATTTTAAATAACTCATACCTTCCTAATTTGACCATTTAGATCTGTGGATGGATTAGGCAGAAGACAATATGAAAGTCTATTTGTTAGGCTAGTTTTTTTTTTTCTTAAGCATTTATTTGTGTGAGTATTTTAAGTGGGGAAAAAAGAAAAACACCCACTTTTCCTTCTACCCTTCTAGGTTTCTGTCTGAGCCACCGTGTGATAAAAGGCAGATTAAAAGGAGAAAAACAAAAATTTAGTAACTTGTACCTTCTGTATAGCTGAGATTTATCTAGGAAAAGTGAGCACCTCTAAAGTGGCTTAAACCACCACCTGAAATACCTTCTCCACCTAAAGACAACAGGGGGGGGCGGGGGGCGGGGGGCGTGTGTGGGTGGGCAGTAAGGGAAGGTTAGCAGGCAAACCACAGTGAAGAGACTTATGCAGGCTGAAGCCAGGGCCCTCTTCACTGATAGGCACGTGTAGAGATTTAGTCATTTTACTCTTCCTGACCGAGAGGAAGGGGCCCTTACAAATGGAGATTTCCTTCGTAAATGTAAATGTCTCTTACACAAGGGTCACTTCTGCTGGGTTTTCAGAGCTTCTCCTGTATCTGCTTTCTGAAAAATAACCAACTCAGTCATCCTTCCAAAGAGACATGTTTTGGCGGGGGTGGGGCGGGTTGGGGGGGAATGCAGATTCTGCTCCCCTCCAATATCATGTTTGCACTCAGAAAAATACCACCAGAAATTTGTTGACAAGTTTTCCTATTCACTGTTAAAGATCTAAGGTAGTGTCATTCCTACTAAGCAATACTGAAGTTTATCTAGCTCCGTTCTGATTTTTTCAGTAAGATTTGAACTCGTGTGAAAATTAAATATTTTATAATTCTATGTTTTCTGGCTAGTTAATAAACCCAGAAATAGAAACAATTGAAATATTTGATCCTACTGCTAGCTTATTTTTGTTTAAAAGATTTGGTTTCAAAAAGCCCCAAGGTGTGGGCGCCTGGGTGGCTCAGTGGGTTGGGCCTCTGCCTTCAGCTCAGGTCATGATCTCCAGGTCCTGGGATCGAGCCCTGCCTCAGGCTCTCTGCATAGCAGGGAGCCTGCTACCCTTCCTCTCTCTCTGCCTACCTCTCTGCCTACTTGTGATCTCTGTCTGTCAAATAAATAAATAAAATCTTAAAAAAAAAAAAAAGCCCCAAGGTGTTGTAGAAAATGGAAGGTTCTTGAAGGAAGGTAGGACATAAGTTATTAACAGAAGAAAAAAAAAGGATATTTCAGGCAAGATCACCATCCCTTTTAGGGCTGGGGATCATGCAGATTACCTCCTCTTCCTTTAGGAGAGGGCCCATGTGACAGATTACTTCATAAATGCCTCTGGGAAAAGTCCCGATTAACCAGTTATGACTACATTTCTGGGGGAGATTGAAATTGCAAGTGAGTTAGGTATTGGGTACAGTTTTGATGAGTTGGCATAAGTGAAGCCATGTTGGGCCTGTGATTTTCTTTTTAACAAGGGTTACCCCTTAGTAGATATTCAAGTAAAAAAATGTTTAAAAAATTTTTAAAGGAGACTAAAAAGTCTGTATTGGTAACCTCTCAAAGATAAGGATTTTAAATGAGCATTTTACAATTCTTCTTAGTTAGCTTACTTCCTTCTATGATTCAGTTTATTGCATGAGGCAAAAAAGGCAGGTAGATGTGAGCTAAAGGTTACCTTAATTAATTATATTTGGTGTGACTATTTTAAGATAAGTCTTAGTTGAATTACTGTAAATTCCTCCATATAGGTCTCTCTCTTCCTTGCCCTATGTCAATTTCATCTTCCAAACTGCCAAGAAGTTGAACTTCTGAATATATACTTTGATCTTCATTAAGAGACTTCCTTTAAAGATCGCACATTGCTTTCCCAGTTAAAATTTAGAATCTTTAATGAACAACTCTACTTCTTTCTCATAGGGCCCCACCCACATTTACTTCCATCCTAAAAGCCTACAGAGCTTGTTCTAAATTACTAAAGCACTTTTCCCAAACGCACTTTGCCCTTTGGCATTTCTGTGCCTGTAGGGATTGTAGTTCTTTTGCCTGTGTGAGCATCCCACCCTCTACTCACTCTGTTAAATGAATATCCCTTTACGATAAAATGTGATAATATTTATTCTGATAAGCTTCACCAATCTTCATCTATTCTGGCCAAAATACTTCTCTTTTCAGCATTTATGGAGCCCTTGGTCCTTCCTGGAAAAGGAACTCACCATATCCCTGCCTTGTAATCATCTCTCACATTGGAACCTGAGCTTGTTGAGAAGAGAAGTCACTTGCCTCCTGCCCAACAGTTGGCATAGTGCTGAGAACCGATTAGATACAGAATGCATGGTTTTGTTTCACTCTCTCTCTCTCTCTTTTAATTTTGTTTTAGTTGTTTAATGAGTATTCCATAACTGCTAATTTTAAATCTCTGAAGTCTCTTAGACTGTATTATTTATGGTTTGTGTAGGTATTTTTGCTTCCAGAGGAACACATTTTTAAAATAGGAATAAGTAAAAGAGTCACCTTTTTCTTCATGAAACACTATGAAAAATAACAACTTATTAAAAAACTATTAACTGAGGACTTCTGTCCATGTCACTTCTAATCAGAATATACTTGGAAAGTTAGATTCCTTTCAATCCCCTATATGTAAATGCTGCATGGCCTAATGCTTATTATATACCATAGAAAGTCTTTTAGATCAAAGAATCGTTGTTCAGTTCTATTCCTTGTCAGTTTAAATGTACCATAGCAATGGAAATATGCCTTTTCAATATGCTACATGAATGTATATCAAGGCTTGATAGCCGAACTGTCAGAAATCCTAAATTCATCAGAGACTACATTATTTTTATGTAGATAAAAAGATGTGGTTCTCCATTATATTACATGAATTGTCATCATAATATTACAGTTAAAGCTAATGAACCGTCTTCTGGCATTTGAAAAGCCAGTTAATGTAGTGTTTTCCTGATAAAGCTCAAGTTTATAAATGAATTAAATCTGTGTGGGTGTTGCAATGATCATGAAGTGATTTCTCAACATTTTAAAATAACCCCATTCTGCCCCCAATTAAGGCTAGCACGACCTATGAAGAGACACGTTATATTCATTTAATCAAAATAACATATGTAAGGCTTTAAGGAGAAAAATTTTTCTGTAAGGAAAATTAGTTGTCATAGCAAACATTTCCTATTGAAATCCAAGTTGTATATTAGGCTTAAAGTTTTACTTATTTATTTGCTTTTAAATTATACAATACCCACACCCTTGGTATATTTCTACTATAAGTAGAAGTACATTAATTTTTGATATGCCTTCCTTGTCCCTCAAATAACAAACTGAAAAACAAACAACAACAACAACAACAAAAATAAAATTTAAAAAATTCCACTGAGGGGCGCCTGGGTGGCTCAGTGGGTTAAAGCCTCTGCCTTTGGCTCAGGTCATGATCCCAGGGTCCTGGGA
Organism: Mellivora capensis; assembly: GCA_004024625.1. Lineage (NCBI taxonomy): Eukaryota > Metazoa > Chordata > Mammalia > Carnivora > Mustelidae > Mellivora > Mellivora capensis. The sequence goes on from PISX010001780.1 coordinate 23,163, forward strand.
TAAAGCCCTGCATCAGGCTTTATGCTCAGTAGGGAGCCTGCCTCCCCCTCTCTCTCTGCCTGCCTCTCTGCCTACTTGTGATTTCTGTCTGTCAAATAAATAAATAAAATCTTTAAAAAGAAATAAAAAAATTCCAATGACTTTTTATCTGTACTCTACTCCTTTTCTAGAAAGTGTATTGAATTTTAGATGAATTCCAGTTATCATAAGAAGGGTGCTATTGAGTGGGAGGAGACCACATTTACATTGTGAGCCAATGACCCAGTTACAAAATAGACAATCCTTGCAAAAACCTTTCAGCAACTTTTTGAAGAATTTCAGATTTTCTTTGCCTTATTAAGAGAGTAGATTATTGAAAAACCTCACATATGTTCACTCAATGGTAAATTGATATCCCCCTACTGTTATTTTTAAAGACTTTCTCTTATTTTTATTTTGTATAAAAAGAAAATATAAATATATTTTAGTATAAAATAATTTATATGGCATACAAATATAAAATATCATATGTGTTTATGTACATATATATATTTGCATTTTATTAGAACCCCTACACCTGAACTTACCCTCCTTGAAGTATCGAAATAATGACAATATTGAATTAGCCATTGCACCTTGACTCCTTTTATTTCAGTGCATCAGCTAATTCTACCTACCAAGAATCCTAAAAAACTTAGTCTCAACTGGATGCTAAAAATGACAGCATTAAAAATTCATCCATATTAAGTTCTTTGTTCCCAAATTTCTGCATGTTTAGCATCTCTTTTAAAGCATTTGTACGACTGACTAATTTTTTTTGTCTGTTTGTGTTGAGCACTTGTGGCACTGGAGGAACAGTGACTGATTCTGACACAGAATCTATGGCTCAGTTTTTCCTCTCGCATGGGAGATGGGCTTTCTGTGTGAGTCTTTTATTCACACAGTCTCTCCTAATACTTTGACTCAAATTGAAGTTAGGACATTTTCAATTTAGAATTAGATTTTTGGTTTAACTTCAGATGTGGTATTGAAGAAAGTGCTGATGTTGAAATCTGAAAAGTTGGGTTCAAATTTTGGCTCAGCCATCTATCAGCTGTGTGATCTGAGACAGGTAACTTAACTTTTATAAGAGTTAACTTTGTCCTCTTAAAGCCGGAAGTAAAAAATATTCTTAACTCCCTCTGAGAACTTTTAGAAGGCTCAGAGGACTTTAGGATATAGATTTAATTTTAAAAACAAATTGTGATATGTAAGTGAAACATTTGTCTTAGGATATTATAGTTTATTTGTTAATTAAATGAATGAAAAATAAATCCAGAGAAGACAAACAACTAGAGGTATGGTGGGCTCAAGCCTTTAAAGCCAGAGTCTATGCAAGGATTATTAAAATTTGATTCTCTCACCACTTAACTAATTTTCTTAAGTACATTCTATTTAATTTTCCAAAATCTGTGAGTAGTATGATAGTAGTTTTCCTAGATATGACAATATTTTCTTTAAAGATTTTATTTATTTGACACAGAGAGAGATCACAAGTAGGCAGAGAGGCAGGCAGAGAGGTGGGGGAGGCAGGCTGCCCGCTGAGCAGAGAGCCCAATGTGGGCTCAATCCCAGGACCCTGAGATCATGACCTGAGCTTAAGGCAGAGGCTTAACCCACTGAGCCACCCGGGCGCCCCTAGATATGACAATATTTTAAGGCACCAACTCGGTTTATGTGTCATTCCCCACCCCCTAACCCTAATTTAAAAAAAAAAAAAAGGAATATATAGTATCAAGGCAGTTGTTCAAGGAGTTGGACAGACATAAGTTTATATCCAGCTTGCCGTTTAGATCTCTAAACTCTAGTCTTTTTTTGTAAGAGGGGGAGCCAGTATATTTATTTTGTACTATTCTTTTAAATGGAAAATATTCTAGGAGCTAATGATGTTCTGTTATAGTTCCATGGCTTTGCACATGGAAATATAATAGAGCCCAGCATGCTCGTCCCCAGTCTATCCACCTTGAAAAGTTCTGTACATCCTTTCAATTTTATCATAGAAATAAAATATCATTAATAATGTCTTCTATGATGCAGTCAGCCAGCTTAAGTGTCCCTCTTCATATGCTCACACTGCATATGTAATGTAACCCCCAATGAAGCAATTAAATTATTTACAGCTTTTTGTTTATTTATCCTTTCCCAACTAGAGGAAAGAGAATGATGCATCTGAACTACTAGACTCCTACTTAATGAATAAATGAATATCAGAAACATCTAAGCCTAACATTTAAAGCAAATGGAGAGTGTTCATTTATCTTTTCTTCTCTCCCTTTTTTTTTTAAATTTTATTTATTTATTTGAGAAAGAGAGAGAGATCACAAGTAGGCAGAGAGAGAGGGGGAAGCAGGCTCCCCGCCGAGCAGAGAGCCCGACATGGGGCTCGATCCCAGGACCCTGAGATCATGACCTGAACTGAAGGCAGATGCTTAACCCCCTGAGCCACCCAGACGCCCCTTTAAAAAAAAAGAAAAAAACATATATATGAATAGTTTATATAGATATACTGTATATGTGTGGTTAAAATTAAATACAAGTAAAATTTTACATGACATATAAATATTTAATCTTAATTTTAAAATGATTTTAAAAGTATTTGTATATGTAGTATTCAAAAATTTACCTTGTTATTAGCACATGCCACAATTAACATTTGAAGGGATAAAAAGATGACTCATTAAAAGTGTAGAAATACATCAAAATCCAAGTATTATATTACTGCTTTCTTTCAACGGGTACAAATTTTGACAAAGACATTTAGAGTACAAACCTTAGACCAGCAGTCACAAAATTTGCAGATCTCCTTTGACAAGTGAAGTGGAATTAGGTTTTTTTTTCCATGGAATATTTTGTGGGAATTAAAAATAAGCTAAAGAACTCACTAAACCCATGTATTTTCTCTAGTGACACATAATACATAAAATTTTAAGTGAGTACAGTAAGTTAACTGAATATAATATGATACAATACAGTAATTATCATAAAAGTCTTTTGTTAAGTCTATAAGATATTTGGAATAATGGATATTATTATTAGAACAAAACTACATGCAAAGCAGTTTCACAAGAATGTGTTTTGGGGTGTTTTGTTTTGTTTTGTTTAACTGGCTTACCTATCCATATAAATCTTTAGGGATAATTTCTGCTTTCAACATAATTTTAAGGGGGCATTCATTGTTAAATAAGAGCTCAAAAATGCCAACATCTCAAAATGTAGCAAGAAATAGAAAGTTTCTTTGAATAATTTGTTTTTTTGTTTAAGACTCTTACTTTTTAAAAATATAGAATCTCATATACTGGAACTATTCTAGGGACTGAGAGGGTGATAAAATTCTTAGTTGTAATATTACTCAGTAGCAAATGGCTCATGTCTTCTACTTTAATCTATGCTGGGAATTTATATGCATGTTTAAGAGGAGAACTCATTTGTAACTGAAAATATAATAAAACTGAAATAAGTGGCCAGAAAATTTTAATAGTTATTTAAAAGCAGATAGATCTCTACCCATGCAAGTTTTTTATATAAAAAATGTTCAGTGTGCTTTTTCTTCAAGGTTAACTCTTTCTTAAGAATGGAATAAAATGATTCTGACATATAGCATAACCCAGGAAATTAAGACAGTGTGTCTTCTACAAACCATGGTATTTCTAATCTTGGTAATATAGTTGAGTTTGAAAATACCACTGATAATATTTTGGTTATTGGCATGCAGCCATGGAAGAAGTTCCTCATCCATATGTAATAACATATGTCAGGGAAATAGAAATGATTACTGAATTATTATTACTATTACTTGGTTGATGGAATGGTGGCACAAAAAAAATTAGATAATGTGTCATGCTTTAAGGTCACAACTGATTAATTTCAGTTCAGATTTCATGACCTTCGCTTACTTGCCCCTTGACTATACTACTTTGAAAAATGATATGTTAAATATTGTTTATTTCAATAAAGTAAAATATGTACAAATGTCTGTGGGCAACTGCCAGGGAAATTTCAAATTTGTCTTTCTTAAAGTCATTCTTAAAATCCCTGCACACCCATTTCTGCCTGTGGCCTGGAAATCTTCCTCGAAGAAATTTTTCGAAAAGATTAGGACTCTTTGTTGAGTACGCATGAAAGTAGACTTTCCAGATGTCTGGAGTAACTCAGACTACTTCATGCTGAAATGTGATTTTGACATTGCAATGTGATTAGAGAAGCACCTGTGACGTGTGCGCAGGGCCAGGGAAAGAAGGGTAGCTTGTTATTCAGTTTCTCTCCACCTTGATGCTGCAGACTGAGACTTATGTCCAGATGGTAGAGACAGACAGAGTTAAGTTGGCTTAGATCACTGCATGTATCACTTGTACAGTGTCTGCCCCGGAATGTTACAGGCACTAATACACTTTATGTCAATGAAATTTAAATTTCTCATTGATACTAATTATGATGTTATGATATGATGCTGAACTTTGGGGTTTGTTAGCACAACACAACCTATTCTGTCCTGATGTATATCTTTTTATTTTTTGCTAAAGGAAATAGGACTTACATAATAATTTGCAATAAATAAATATATCTAATATACAAAAATATGAGTTTATAAGAAAGTAGAAGTAAGGCAAGCATCACAGTGCCAGTTCAAATTGTAGAAAACTCTCAGAAATGCTTACTGCACAAAGGAAGGGACACTGATGGTCATAAGTATTTTTTATGGGAATAATATAAAACCTTGCCAGAATTGTTTTACCAATGTCATCGCTAATTGTCCTAGAGAAAGGACCAATCAGGACTGCATTTCTGTGACTGTGTGTTGTAGAAGGGCTCTGGGTTTGTTCATTCATCTGTGTCTCTCCTCTTCCGTTTATAAAGCCCTGGGTTTGTTCTGAAGGAAGTAGGGTCTCTAGATAAGGGAGTGTGTGGATGACGAATTGGAGCCTGATGACTCAGGACCTGTGGTGACTTCAGACATAGCCCAAACTCCTAAGTAGTATGACTTTGGGAAATAACAAAAATAAAAGTTAAAGACAATACATAGGAATTAAAATTAAATCTTATTAATTATTAATAAAATTAAAATCTAATTAATAGATTTTCAAACCTCAGTCATCATCAGATGGATAGTATTTAATAAATTTTACTCTTTTTTGTGATTTTGCTATGAGCAAATTTTAGAGCTACCAACTTACTAATGATACCACATGAAATAGTTTTCTAAGAAAAATTTCTATTCATTATATAAGCATTGACTACTTTAGGGAAAAATCATGGCCAAATATGTAACAATCTCTGACCAAGAAAGATAGATACAGGTCCTTTCCCCAGACCCAAACTGAGGTAGCATCCTGCCCCATGATATATTACCAACTTTGCAGAATTTAAGTATACATATTTACATGTTCCTTTTTTTTTTTTTTTTTTTAGATTTATTTATCTATTTGAGAGAAAGAACATGCGGGACTTGATCCGGTGACTCCGGAATCATGACCTGAGACAAAGGCAGTTGCTTAACGAAACGAGTCACCCAGGCGCCCCCATATTTACATGCTCTTAAAAATTGTTGTAGATATATTTATCCCGAGAGTAGTGACAACCTACCAACAATTGTGAGTTAAATAAATTGTTTTAAATTCACAAAATAGGTTTTGTTGTTTTTTTTAAGATTTTATTTATTTATTTGTCGGAGAGAGAGAGAGAGAGCCAGCACAGGCAGACAGAGTGGCAGGCAGAGGCAGAGGGAGAAGCAGGTTCCCCCCTGAGCAAGGAGCCCGATGCGGGACTCGATCCCAGGACACCGGGATCATGACCTGAGCCGAAGGCAGCCCCTTAACCAACTGAGCCACCCAGGCGTCCCCACAAAATAGTTTCTTAAGGAGTTGTCAAACACATAAGAAATTCCAAGGTGTTAGTTGCACAAAATTTAAAGATAGGAACATTTTTCAGTGTATATTGTTAAAGAACCCCAGAAACAAAATACTACACACAATAAATTTCTTATTTTGTGAAAGGTAATTATATATTATAATTATTTTTGCTTAAGGAAAGTGATTTCAAATTTTATTGGTAATAATATACACAATGAAAATAAAACATGACAGATTTATTTGTGGCCACATTCTGCCAAATTCTTCATTATCTTTTTAATTTGATATAATGAGAGGGATGAAAGAAAGCCTTTTTAGTGCTACATGGAAAAATAAGTCATAAATTAATGGGATAGAATAGTATATAGAAATGTTAATAATTTCACATATAAGTGAGGAAGATTCAATTATCCTCAGAGATAGACTACTCCCAAATATTAGCAAAAAAATTAAAAAAATGATAAGTAAAAATTATAAAGAAAGTATTCCAAAACTGTGAGAAAATAGTTTCTATGATGTAATATTGTAAGGTTTGATTGGATTGAAATTTTGTTTCTGGTAAAAAGCATTTGTAGGTATGTAAAAACAATTTCTATTTAAAAATGACTATGCCATTTAATTTTAAGAAAGAGAAAGGAGGGGATGGTTCTGGGTGGCTCAGGTCATGATCTCAGAGTTGTGAGATCAAGTTTGCATTGGGCTCTGCCCTGGGCGTGGAGCCTATTTACCTCTTTCCCTCTGCTCCTCTCCCTACTCGTACTAGCCCTCTCTCTAAAATACATAAAATCTTTTTTTTTTTTTTTTAAAGAAAAGAAGAAACTAGTACTTTCTCATTAGGTTAAACAGAAAACTGTCCAAATAATGAGAAAACTTAAAAGTCAAATGTATAATTTTTTTTATAGATTTAAGAGTTAGGATAGTTAATAGTTTTATGTGACTTACTTACTTGACTTTATAGTTAATCTAGTTGAGTCAACCTTGTCATGCTGAACACATTTTTATTTTTCCTTGAGTTTGAAGAATATGTGGCTGATTATGAAACATATTCCAACTAGGAAAAAGTGTATTGTTTTTTTCCTTTCTTTTTCTTTCTTAATTCAAGAAAGCTGAGAAATGTTCAGAGTCTAAAAATACACAATTTTATTTTAGTCTCCCCACATAATCTTCTCATGGTTTAAAGACTGAAGATGAAACCGAGATCTAATTAGTCAAATATTGATTAGGGCATTTAAAGCACAAATGAAAAATTTATATAGCAAGATTTCCATGCTGGGGACATGAACATGGTAAATTTTGTTAGCTACTGGAAAAGTGCAAGCATAGAAAAGCAATCTATTCAACTTAGAATAATTGTAAGACACTGTTTTTTGGTCCCAAATGAACCAATAATGTTTATCCTTATTAGAATTCAAATACAAATGTAATGACTTGGTGATTGTTTTTTAAGTCCCACTGCAACATGTTGCTAAAATTTCACTTTGCAACAGAAACATCCATTTCATTACTCCTTTTAACTTCTTACCTTTTGCTACTCTGACTCAGTGACCATCATTAACCTGCAAAGATTTATGTGTCTTTCCAGAAGTATGTTTTTCTTATCCTACCACTTCTAACTTTCATATAGCTAAAAAGTAACTTCACCAAGTAATAATCAAATTGAATTATATTGCAATATTTTGAAGACTTTGGCGATGCTTAGTTAAGAGATCCTATGGAGAAATTCCAAGGATTATTCTTTAGTTATATTTTAGATCATCTTTCTGTGTTCTTGAAGAATATATTCTAGCACATGTTACCCATGATCTTTCTTCTACTTCCTATTCAGTTTAAAAAATTAGCAGTCAGTGTCACTCAGTGGCTGTGTTTGCCAGTCACACCATTCCCATCGTCTGAAATGACAGTCACCCTTTGAACCACTAGACACATCAAGTTTGCAACTTTGACCTAAGCCCGCATGATTCTAATACATAGATGTGATTTTATGGTTTCTCTTGAAGACAATATTTCAAGTGAGTTTAATGTCCAGATATTGCAGAATTGTTCAGAAATTAGTTTTGAATGTTATCTAACCACTCTTCACTTTCCCTTGGCTTCTCAATGCATTGCTTAAGCTACTTCTCTGTCTTTTCCTATCTCCTTTTTTTTTTTTTTTTCTGCCAGATTTTCTTTCTGTCTTGTCCACTTCATATCAGCCCACAGAATCTGGGCTACAAAGATGGCTCTTATACTTGCATTTATTCTTTACTGTCTTTTTGTCTTTGTAGCAGATTATGGTCATCAATGTACTTAAATGGTTTACTTAATTAAGGAAAATAAACACTATCTGTGAATAATATTAAAGTTAAGGTTTTCTTATTTTTGGTTAGCAAATAGTAATTATTTGAACTATTTGGGTCTTTTAAAAGTATGAGAAAACATGTAGTACACTCATCAAGTTTAGCATTCATATGCTCTAAAGTTTAGTCAAAATTCACTCACCTCTCAAAACAAACAAAAAAACAACCAACCAACCAAATTCACTACTTGTTGACACACTGACAAAATAAGTGGCAGGACTTGACTCGAGTATTACATTTTCGAATATATAAAAATAGAGGTGCCTGGGTTGTTCAGTGGGTTAAGCCTCTGCCTTCAGCTCAGGTCATGATCCCGGGGGCCTGGGATCGAGCCTGCATTGGGCTCCCTGCTCAGTGGGGAGTCTGCTTCTCCCTCTCCCTCTGTCCCTTGTTTGTTCTCTCTTCCTGTCATGCTCTCTCAGCTAGATAATAAAATCTCTAAAAAATAATAATAAAAATAAACAGACAGGCAACATTTGACTCCACATTTGGTGTGTATGTGTGTGTATAAAATATATACTTATAAATATATGTATATATCTACACATGTACACACACACACACATTGGTGCATGTGCCATATTATCCCTGTATATCTCAAATCATAAGAAAAAAATATAATGCAAAGCTTAACTAAAAGGACATTCTCTGGCACTATTAAATAATATTTAATTATTAAGAAGATGAAATGCGCTTTACCCTTCATTTTATCCTCCAAGCCATCTTAATCACAAGCTTGCTTATGTGTAACTAAGGCTAGGTTAGTGAGATAAGGTCTATCTGCATTACTAATTTGACTAAATTACATGTGGCAAAATGTAACAAAGTATGTTGCATTCTGTCTTCTCAGTTATATATCCATTGATAACTTTTCTGAATAAATATGAACAGAAAGCAAAAGACTGTCAACAAAGTTAATATATAAATGGTATTACAGTATTAGATACTGTTAGGCCCATCAGCCCAAATTACTCCCCTCCCCTCCATCAGTGACACATGTATTTAGCATACATCTGAAACTCCTGAATACTTCCTAAAGTTTTTAAATTAATTTTTATGGGACTGCTTTTTGGTGGGTTTTTTGATGTGTGCATGTTTTGTTTTTGTTTTTTTGTTTTGTTTTTGTTTTGTTTTCAAGTAGGCTACACCCCCAGCATGGAGACCATCATGGGGCTGGAACTCATGAAGTGGAGATAAGACCTGAGCTGAGCTCAAGAGTTAGACACTTAGCTGATTGAGCCCCCAGGTGCCCCAGGACTGTTTTGTTTTGTTTTGTTTTCTTAAACTGGGCATATGTATCAGTTGTCTATTGCTGCATGACGAACTACCTCCAAAACTCTTTAACTCAAAACAACAATCATTCCTTTTGTTCATTCATTAGTTCTTTGGGCAGAATTTAGCAGGTGCAGCTGGGCAACTCTATACTGTACCAACTGGGTTATCTCCCCTGGGGGCTGAAGGGGCCACATTCAAGATGGCGTACTCATGTGGCTGGTAGACTAGTTCAGGTATGCCAAATACCACACACCACACACTCAAGGTGACTTAATCCAAATCATTTTTACACAGATGCACAAAGTCTTTGATTTTTCTGCCTGAAAGATATTGGGAAAGAGACAGCTAGTAGGCTCAGTGAACTTTTGCTTGAAAATAACACTCCCAGCCATTTTGAGAGCAAAATTAATCACATGGCCATAGTGGCCGTAGCTAGCTGCAAAGAAGGCTGGTCATGTAGTCTTAGCAGGGGTGGCTTATGTCTATCCCAAACTCTGTGTTTACAGAAGGAAGATGAGTATTTAGGAAAAACTAGTAGTCTCTCATACCTTCCCAGACTTTTTCGTTACTCTTTCCTTTGTGTAAACACAGCCACTTGTACACAACTTTATTTAAAGTGTGAATCTTACCATTTTATTAATAATGAGTTACTTGAATGTGAGAGTCCCCTAATGTGTCTCTGAACATCCCATGCCTGGATCATTGCCTGACCAAAAAAAAGTAGGTGGTTAGTAAATGTTAATTGAATGGACAGATTTTCCAGCTTTTGAAATATCCAAGTCATCCCCAGTCATATTTACCTCTAGTGTAAGGAGAATTAGCAAATGGATGAATGCCCAAAAGGGGCTAATTTAACTTCTAAATTGGCACAGGAAAAAGATCACTCAATTCTTCCAAATTCTTGGTAAGAAACAGCCATCAAAGCCAATAATTTATGCAGCAAAAAAAAAAAAAAAAAAATACACGGTTCCAAAGGATATGATGTTTTCATTTGTAGACTCATTAATGTGCTAGAAATAGCTGAACTGTGAGCGATGCCTAGCCAAAGACAGCGCTAAAGGTTTTGAGGAAAGAAAAATGTTCTTGATACACACAGTTTTCTCAGTCTTATACCAGTATTTTCATATGTTTCTCCTTTTCTTCACAATTATAGCTCAGTTGGCGTATGCACTGGTTTCCAGTCGTTCTGCATTGAGCTAATTTCATTCCAGCACATAATTATTTTCAGTCTCAACTGGAAATGAGTGCAGGGCCCACCTGATGATCCTGATTCCATCCAGCCTTCTTTGTATTCCAAGACTGCGCACACATCATTTTTGGTTTGACACTCCTTTGTATTGATCCTAGGAATTCAGCACAAGCCTCACCCTTTCTGTCTAGCCTCAGGAGTCTGTCAGAATGACACGGCCATTAAAATGTAGGTTGGGTGGTTGGACAGACAAAGTCAGAAGTCTTTGTGTTGTATTTACCTCAGGAGTCACTGCACTCTGATTTTGGCGTAGAAGAAGACACTAGAATATCTCAGGATTCTCAAGAATAAAAGTCACATGTATTTTTTATGTTTATTCTGCATCCATTTGTGGGATCAGTGTTACATGATCATGTGTGATCGATGCATCACCAAATTAATAGTTTCTCTTGCCCACACTTTCCTCCTCTGTTTGCTGTCCCCTTGCCTCCTCAGTGGCTCTTCAGATCAAAGGGTGATGTCAATAAATATTTCAGGGCTGAATGGGATCCACAGGAGGTGGCCCTGAAGAGGTCATGAAATGTGATAAATATGGTTCTAGATAATGTTTAGTAATCAATTAGCAATTCTTAAAAGCCCAAAGAGTCAGAATTGACATCCATTTCTTCTATATTTAGAAATTCAGAAATGTTTATGGGATCCTGTCATTCTTAGTTTTTTGTTTTTTTGTTTTTTTAACCTAAAAAATAGAAACCATATATATTTCTATTCTCCTGGCAATTTCTGATAGTTTAACAAATTTCTCTGTTGTCTGAAACTTTTTTTTAAAAAGATTTTTATTTATTTATTTATTTATTTGACAGGCAAAGATCACAACTAGGCAAGAGGCAGGCAGAGAGAGAAAGGGAAGCAGGCTCCCTGCTGAGCAGAGAGCCCGATGTGGGGCTCGATCCCAGGACCCTGGAATCCTGATCTGAGCCGAAGGCAGAGGCTTTAACCCACTGAACCACCCAGGCGCCCCTGTCTGAAACATTCGATTATTCTTCACCCCTCTAAAGAGGCACATCTTAATATTATTAATGTTGTCTTAACATTCTTTATATTAACGCTGCTTTCCAGAAGTTTTGTTTTGTTTGTTTTGAGGGAAATGGAGGAGAAATTATTGAGGAATTATATTCTGCTTACATAATTTTAATAAGCATCTACAATGAACTTATGACAATAAGTAAAGGATATTTTTGTCCTCACCAACTTCATTTCTTTATTCTAAGTTGTGTTTCCAGTGAGGCCATTCTAACAAAATTAACTAAACCACCACGTCCATCACCATTGCTCTGTTTTTCTTGTTGGTACTTACTCACTGTCTAACATACTATATATACTTTTTGTTGCTGTTGTCTTGTTCATCATTTCTTTCTCCATTAGAATGTAAGCTCCCTGGAGATAGGGACTTTTATTCTGTTTTGATTACTGCTAAATTCCCAGCAGGTGGTAAAATAATGTCTGCTACATAGCAGATTCTTAATAAATATTTGTGAAATAAATAGTTAAATGACATGTGATATTTATTTAAAATATCATGTCACTTATGAGATTTTCTAACTTATTGTCAAAATATTTTGGTATAAATCAAAGTTTATGTAACTTTGTTTTGTCTATTAAAGGAAGTAAAGATGATGACTTGGAAAAATTGCCCAAAATGGCAAAAGTTCTAATTGTTTTCTATTCTGATAAACAATTTTATGAAGAATATTTTTAAATCATTTTTATATTTGAGTGACTGTATTGTTGCCTATATGCCATTACATAAACCAAATAGAGACTTTTGCACTAAATTTCTAAGCACATGGTACTCCTTATAGCTATACCCCTGTGTCTTCTCATTATGGAAGCTATTAAGAAAGCAGCATGAAATCCAAATTGTATTTTATAAATTGATTAGGAAAATAATTCTTCAAATATCCTTTTGTGAATGACAGAGATAGGAAAACCTTGATCATCAGATCTTGGACTAAATGCATATTCTCTATTAACTGTCTTTTTTCAACAGTTAAGAATTTACTTTTTTTTTTTTTAAGATTTAATTTATTTATTTGTTAGAGAGCAAGAGAGCGAGAAGGCAAGCACAGGCAGGCAGAGTGGCAGGCAGAGGCAGAGGAAGAAGCAGGCTCCCTGACGAGCAAGGAGCCCGATGTGGGACTCGATCCCAGGACACTGGGATTATGACCTGAGCCGAAAGCAGCCGTTTAACCAACTGAGCCACCCAGGAGTCCCAAGAATTTACTTTTTTAACAGTAGTGAAACTTCTATTTTTTTTTAATTTTATGGTGCAGAAATAAATTCTTCTGACTCAGTGCTCTGGCCCTTCTTAATAAAATGCTGGTGGTAAAAGGTTATTCTTACAAATATTATTATTGCTACCACTAATGTGAATTTTACAGGGTCTCTTGGTCATCATTACACATGAATACCAGTCACCAACATAGATTTATCTAACCAAAAAATGTATATAACAGCCTTAGGCTGGAATTCTGATGTATATGTATTAACTGTTGGCTGTTTCCCATAAGAGTAGATTATTATAAGTGTGTTTATATTTTTAAAGTTTTTATGTATTTATTTTTTTTTGTTAAGTGGATTACCGTTTGAGTGTTTACTAATTATTTATGGGAAAATGGAAGTTTGATGTGTCTGATAAAATATTGGCGACATAGAAAATTTTATGGTGATTTAGAAATTAAGCTCTGCTCTTAGAGAAGTATTTTTCTATCATTGATCTCTCTCTCTCCCAAATAAATAAATAAAATCTTTTAAAAAAAAAAGAATAAATATCTGAATCATTATGCCTATTTCTTTCTCGGTTGATTTTTTTTTTAAAGATTTTATTTATTTATTTCACAGAGAGAGTGAGCACAGGCAGGCAGAGTGGCAGGCAGAGGCAGAGGGAGAAGCAGGCTCCCCGCTGAGCAAGGAGCCCGATGTGGGATTGGATCCCGGACCCCGGGATCATGACCTGAGGTGAAGGCAGCCGCTTAACCAACTGAGCCACCCAGGCGTCCCGAGTGATATCTTTTTGGTGATAATCTAAAATAAATATAAGCCTCTTACTTAATATATATATTCTATTGCTAGATTTTAGTTCTCACTTTGGAATTTGTATGTATAAACATTTTGGTACCCTGTTGTTGTATTTAATTGTGTAGGGCTACTGAGAAAAGAATAGAAATACACAATCCATAAATAATGCATTTTCACTGAAGAGATGGCAAATTACTTTAATCCACACCATTGAAAGAGGATTTTTATGTTGTCTAGTATGGAAAGTGATGGAAGAATGATCTTTATGTAGTATATTTGTTAGTATGGGCTTGCTGAATGTAAAAGGTTCATGGTTTAGCAATTACTTACATTTCAAATTGCTAAAGATTGTTTCACTTAGAAATCATTTAAGTGATTTAATTCAGAACTTTAAACCAATTTTTATTGGTTTTATAGTTTTGTTGTATTTAAATTATAGCATTTTATTTATATTAGGTTCACAATTATAAGCATGGGGAGTATTTAGCCTATGTTTATGTTTAGATATAGTGATATAATATAGAAACAATTGAAGCCTAATCTGGGTTATGGAAACCTTTATAGGGAGCTCTTTTCAAACCTTTATTTTGAGTGTGGGCATTTCTCAAGTTCAAGAAGTGGAATCATGAGGGGCGCTTGGGTGGCTCACTGGGTTACAGCCCCTGCCTTTTTGGCTCAGGTCATGACCCCAGGGTCCTGGGATCTAGTGCCACATCTGGCTCTCTGCTCAGCGGGGAGCCTGCTTCCCTTCCTCTCTCTGCCTGCCTGCCTACTTGTGATCTCTGTCTGTCAAATAAATAAATAAATAAATAAATAAATAAATAAATAAATAAATATTTTTTTAAAAGGAAGTGGAATCATGAGAAATTCCCTTGGTTAGCTGTTAAGGAAAGAGAGCTACTTTGGATTTTTTTAATCTCATAATAAATTCATGTTCATGGTCCTCATTGGATAATTGATGGAAATGCTAATTTTCTACTAGAATCTTTAATCTCATTAACTAATGACTGAAAAATGAGCAAAAATGTTTTTAGTAATTTCTAAATTTCAAATTTTAGTAAATTGAAAAATGTTTTTAGTAATTTCTCAAACCAAATACTTTCTGCATTGCTTTTCTTTTACTTGGTTTCATAAATGTAAGATGTTACATTAACTAGGAATGGAAATATAAAAATGCATAAGGCACCATCAGTTTCAAAAATGACATATTCCCTGTTTATGGCCACAAATTTTGTTATGGTGATTCTGATGATAATCATCACCATTTCTGTCACTCACAGGGAACTTAACACATGTTGGCATACACATAGGTTATCTAACTTGATCCTCCCAGTACCCCTATGAGAGACGTACACTTATTATTTCTACTTCACAGATAAGTAAACTGAGTCTTCAAGTAAACTGAATCTTCTTACGTCACACAGTTCTTGTAGAGTGGAACTGGATAGAGATTCCATTTAATTCCTCTACTATATACTTTCCTCAGAAATTAGGTAAAAATTATTTGTATGTTTAAGATACAGTATTAAATAATGTAGCTCTAAGATATAATTATGATTTTTAGTTTTCTTCATTTTGTTTACCAATATATATCATTGTTCATTTTTTTAACTTACTCAATACAGACATGTATGATCTCTATATATCATTCATTACTCCCTGAATAATTCAATTTAAAATCTGTGTTGATTGGGAAGTGAAAGATGTTGGTTGCCTTTTCTTCCTGACTCACCAAATGCATCCAAATATCAAATATCTAGAATATCCAGTATCAAAAACTTGGTTATAGCAAACAGAATGGTTTTTTTTTGTCTATTTGTTTTTTTCTTAAGATTTTATTTATTTATTTGACAGAGGTCACAAGTAGGCAGGCAGACAGAGAGAGAGGGGGGAAGCAGGCTCCCTGCTGAGCAGAGAGCCAGATGTGGGGCTCCATCCCAGGACCCTGGGATCATGACCTGAGTTGAAGGCAGACACTTAACTGACTGAGCCACGTAGGCGCCCCACAAACAGAATCTCTTAAGAGAGGAAATCTCTTCAAAGTCAGACCAATAAATAGTTTTCAGAGTCATTATTTGGATGTTATGAGTAATTTTGTTCTTGTATTTGCTAATTTGTTCTTTATATAAAAAAAATATTTATCACTACAAAACCCAGGTCAGTGACTTACAAAACCCTTTCTTTAACCAGGCTGATTCTTTTGCTAGTCCAGAATTCCTCTGCCAGAACTCTCAGAAGCATCATTTTTGCTCCTGCAGTGTTTACAAGCAGTTAGTTCATGGGCCCAGAGCTAATTGTTTTTATCTCAAGTCACTGCTGTATTTAGGATACAAAAATGGGTAACTATCCATATCACAGAATTTAGGAATACCTTATTACTCCTAAACTCTTTGCCATACAACTTTCCTGTTCTATATAAAGTCCAGGGGTAAGAATATATGTTTAAACCAAACATTAATGAGCATATAAAATTACATATCTATTACCATACTCTCTTACTTTCACTTTTTTCTCCAAATAGCACAGAGTGGATATCTGACACTCCACATGAAAAATGGAAGTTAATAGAGTAGCCTTGATAACCTAATTTTCTCTACCTTTGTTTTTTTGAACTG
This sequence comes from Mellivora capensis, assembly GCA_004024625.1. Lineage (NCBI taxonomy): Eukaryota > Metazoa > Chordata > Mammalia > Carnivora > Mustelidae > Mellivora > Mellivora capensis. The sequence continues at coordinate 39,520 of PISX010001780.1, forward strand.
TCCAAAATATCTAGACCTTTTGAATTAATCTGAGTTCATGTCCCATCTCATAGAATTTACTATGTGCCCTTGCACAATATTTAATTTTGGTGAACCATAGTCTACATATATTTAAAAAATAGGGATAATGGCATGTAATTATCAGACTTCTTGGGAGGAATAAATTAGATATCAATGTTATTTATTAAAAAAATTTTATAGAGTGTTTTTATTTTAATTCCATTATTTTTAACATACAATATTGTTTCAGGTATACAATATAGCAATTAACAAACAATAACATACAATATAGTTTAATAACATGCAATATAGTTAACATACAATATAGTTTCAATTATATATATAATATATGTGATTTAGTAATTCTATATATTACTCAGTGCTTGTCATGAAAAGTGTACTTTTAATCTACATCATCTTATTTCACCCAGCCTCCCACTTACCTCCCAAAACCACCAATTTGTTCTCTATAGTTTAAGAGTGTGCTTTTTGGTTTGTCTCTCTTTTTATTTTCCTTGCTTTTTTTTTTTTTCTTTTTAGATTCCACATATGAGTGAAATCATATGGTCTTTTTCTGACTGATATATTTGGCTTAGCATTACACTTTCTAGCTTCATCCAAGTTGTTGCAAATGGCAGGATTTCATTCTTTTTTATGGTTGAATAATATTCTATTATATATAATCAATATATATTGATTGATATATTGAAATTGATATATATATATCAATTGATATCGATATACATATCAATATATAAATACTCCTATATATTAATAATATTTCATTAATGCACCACATCTTCTTTATCCATTCATCTGCCGATGGACACTTGGACTGCTTTCATAATCTGGCTATTGTAAATAATGCTGCATTACACATAGGGGTGCATATATCCTTTCGAATTAGTGTTTTCATGTTCTTTGGGTAAATACCCAGTAGTGTGATTCCAAGGTGATAGGGTAGTTCTATTTTTAATTTTTTTAGGAATTTTCATACTGTCTTCCATAGTGGTTGCACCAGTTTGCATTCCCACCAACAGTGTATGAGGGTTCCTTTTTCTCCACATTCTTGCCAACACCTGTTGTTTCTTGTGTTTTTTAATTTTAGCCATTCAGACAGGTGTGAGGTGATAGCTCATTGTAGTTTTGATTTGCATTTCCCTGATGATGAGTGAAGTTGAGCACCTTTTCATGTCTCTGTTGGCCATATATTTGTCTTCTTTGGAGAACTGTCTGTTTATGTCTTCTGCACATTTTTTACTGGATTATTTGTTTTTTTGGTGTTGAATTATGTAAGTTCTTTATATATTTTGGATACTAACTCTTTATTGGATATATCATGTACAAATATCTTCTTCCATTCAGTAGGTTGTCTTTTAGTTTTGTTGTTTATTTCCTTTACTGTACAGAAGCTTTTTATTTAGATGTAATCCCAGTAGTTTAAGTTTTCCTTTTATTTCCCTTGCCTCAGGAGATATATCTAGAAAAATGTTGCTATGGCTGATGTCAGAAAAATGACTATCTGTAGATCTCATCTAAGGTTTTTGTGGTTTCAGGTCTCACATTTAGGTCCTTAATACATTTTGAGTTTATCTTTGTATATGGTATAAGAAAGTGGTCCATTTTCAGTCTTTTGCATGTAGCTGTACAGTCTTCCCAGCATCATTTGTTGAAGAAACTCTCTTTTTTTCATTGCATATTCTTGCCTCTTTTGTCAAAGATTAATTGACCATATAATTATGTGTCTATTCCTGGGCTTTCTTTCCTGTTCTGTTGATTGATATGTCAGTTTTTATGCCAGTACCATACTGTTGGTTTTTTTTTTTTAAGATTTTTATTTATTTATTTGACAGAGATCACAAGTAGGCAGAGAGGCAGGCAGAGAGAGAGATAGGAAGCGGGCTCCCTGCTGAGCAGAGAACCCGATGCGGGGCTCAATCCCAGGACCCTGAGATCATGACCTGAGCCGAAGGCAGAGGCTTTAACCCACTGAGCCACCCAGGTGCCCCATACCATACTGTTTTGATTAGGACAGTTTGTAGAGTAACTCGAAATATGGAATTGTGATACCTCCAACTTTGTTTTTCTTTCTCAAGGTTACTTTGACTCTTCGGAGTCCTTTGGGATTCCATACAAATTTTAGAATTGTTTGTTCTAGTTCTGTGAAGACTGTTTTTGGTATTTTGATAAAAATTGCATTAAATCTGTAGGTTGGATAGTATGGACATTTTAACAATATTTATTCTTCCAATCCACAAGCATAGAATATCTTTCCATTTGTGTCATCTTAAATTTCTTTCATCAGTATTTTATAGTTTTCAGACTGGAGGTTTTCACCTCCTTCATTAAGTTTATTCCTAGGTATTTTATTATTTTTGGTGCAATTGTAAATGGGATTGCTCTCTAAATTTCACTCTCTTACTTCATTATTAGTGTATAGGAATGCAGTGGATTTCTGTACATTGATCTTGTATCCTGGGGCCTTATTAAATGTTTTCATCAGATACCAGTTTATTCATAGCCTAGCACAGTGCCAGGCTCAGGGAGAGCAATTAGTTTCTTCCATCTTATTAACACCAAAAAGTCATTCAAAATTCTTTAACTTCAACTCTTAGTCTTAGATATCTTCAGAAAGAGAATTTCTTAGTATCATCTAAAAATGCTTTGACTTCTCATTTCTTTTTTTTTTTTTAAGATTTTTTTTATTTATTCATTTGAGAGAGACACAGAGAGCAAGCAATCAGGGGGAGGGTCAGAAGGAGAGATTGAGGGAGAGGCAGACTCCCTGCTGAACAGGGTGCCCATTGCAGGTCTGGATTCAGGACTCATCCCAGGACCCTGGGATCGTGACCTGAGCTGAAGACAGACACATAACCAACTGAACCACTCAGGCACCCATACTTCTCATTTCTTTTTAAGCAGGTGAAATGAACATACATACTATTAGAAAGTTTTACATACTGTTTGTATGTTTTATGTACTTTCTTTCCTCTTTATCATGTATCAATGTATCCTTGATAAACTAAAATTTATTTAAATACCATACATCCCATGATATTTAATTATGAAAATGTATGAAGTTTTAAGATTTAGAAATTTCAGGCCAGCTAATTTGTTTTGGTGTTTAGATTACTTACAAATTGTTTCATGTGATAATTTTCTCAGCACCTCATTGGAACATCTCCATGTAAGGCCATTAAGTGATGTGGGTGAATAACTTTCTGTTTTCACCTTTTTTGAAATTCATTCTGAGAAATTTCTTGCAATTCTGTTGTGTCTAATAATCGAAGATATAAAATTCTCTAATCACTGTAAACTTCAAAAGGGTGATTTTTTGGAGGGGAAACAACTTTTTTACACTACTTTAAAAAATAGGACTTCCTAAGAGAAAGTAATGTGATAAATTAACATAGGCAGATAATATATTTTTAGGATACAAATAATTGTTATAAGTTTTGCTATAATGAATTTATATTAGGGAAAAATAATCAGAAATGGAAGGGACTTCTAGTGATTATCTGAACTTCCTGCTATCAAGTCACCAACTAAACTATCTAAATCAAATGAATGGTCATATATGTTCTAAGATTTATGTTGCTTTTACCTGCCTTTGGCTGAGTGGGGAAAAAAGGAGTTTCGTTTAACTTTGCTGGAAGCAAGTAGATTCTTCTTTGGCTATTTGGTTGTCAGAAACTTGCTATTCCCTGACATTCAAATTAATGATGCTAAGTTTAGATGCCCTGTCATTGAAACTTTCTTATGACATCTCCTCAAACTTTTATGTCCTAGATGTTTAGCTATACTGGAGTTCACTCCTGGAGATTTCTAGTTTTATATAATCAATGAAGGAGACATTATTTCTGAAAGAATATGGCTCTGCTTATATTTTTTAAAAATCTTCAATGTATGATAAACTTTAAAAGATTATTCCATGTTCTTTAATTACAATTATACATTCTACATAGTCAATATATTTGAAGCAGTTTTCAGGAACTAATTTATTATTTAATTTTAAACTATGTAATTCAGTATAAGTAAGTGTTAACTAGTAAAATGGTTCCAGTTCTTTGACTCTTTATTTCATTTTCAAGGTAGAAACATTGACATTGGTTTGGAGTATTGAATAAGCAATTTTTCCAATGACATAGAAATTGCCTTTTTTTTTCCTTCCTCACCACAGTTACTCAAATTTTGTACTCTCCATGCAAGTAAATTGCCACTTTTACTTGGAGCTACCTTTTATGTTTACCTAGGACTTCCAACAAAGCAAATCCCAGAAGTTCAGCCACATATTGAGGTAAAAAGATTACACAGATTTAATAGCTGAAATTCCAAATAAAGCCAGATTAATAGATACAAGTTCACAGTCTGATATGTCCACATGCTGGCAATTACTTGTTTAATTTGATCCATGTAGATAGCTAAATTGGTCAATGTCAAACCCAGTATTCATTCTTTGACCTAAATGTGCATTCTGTGTTCTCAAATTAATCATAAGATCAATTGGTTTCTCTCCTAATTGTTGAGGACATTATGTGAGACTCTGTGTAGAGCTTCACAGAATCAACTAGTGTGCCTCAACTAATAGTTTACTGATTTTTATCCTCAGGGTCAAGAAGCATATTTTAAATTAAATGCCCATGGCACCCTACTGACTAAGCTTGGAACAACTCCAAATGATTTACTCTTTGAACTGGATATAATAGTTATATTTTAACATTAATAATAAGAGTTTATGCTATGATTTCATTTTCAGTTGAGCATTAGTCTACTGATTTGAGTTTATATTTTTCACAGATTTATAATTTTAACTAGTTAGGTTGATTATTATTTGTAAGTTCTTTTTGGTTTTTTTTGTTTGTTTGTTTTAATTTTATTTATTTGAGAAAAAGAGTGAGAGACAGAGAATGAGAGCATAAGTATGGAGAGCAGCAGAGGGAGAGGGAGAAGCAGACTCCCTGCTGAGCAGGGAGCATGATGCAAGGCTTCCCAAGACCTTGAGATCATGACTGGAGCCGAATTAACCAACTGAGCCATCTAGGTGCCCCTGTGAGTTCTTGTTAACATCAGGCAACAGTGTAACTTACAGCTAACTCAGTTAAATAGAAGTAAGTGTTCAGTAGTTTAAGTTAGAGAGAGAGAGAGGGAGGGAGTGTGTGTATGTGTATGTGTGTGTCCCATAATAGAACTCTCTAAATGATTTCTGTATGTTTAATAAATGCCAGCCATAGGGAGACAGAATGGCAAAAACAAGAGTTTATGTCTTACATACTATAGACTGTCATGAGCATATAATACAACAGATCAGGAATGAGTGGGCATTATTGTTGCTGGTATTTTACTGAATTACTTGTCTTGCTAAATGACTATACTGTCTTATTTTATCAGTATTTAGTATATCCCTCCAGGCTCTGGAAAATGGAGCTATCCACGTTATATTATTTTCAATTTCCTTTAAGTTAATCTTCTGGAATTATTCCTCTACTAGTTATCTGATTTTCTTTCCTAGTTTATCTACATATTCCTAGGAGAATTATTCCTCTACTGGTTATCTGATTTTCTTTCCTATTTTATCTACATATTCCTAGGAATAAAGGCCTTATATCTATGTATACATATCATTCTCCATAGGATAAATACCAACATATCACCTTAACTCTGTACTACCATGAGATAAAAATGTCTCAGCCAGTAAAAGAGTGCCCATTTTAACAGCTAATATTAGCAAAATTCAAGTTGAATTTTGAATCTTATTATTAAACTTATTCACCCATGTAGAAAATGTCATTTTAATTAGATGCAGAACACATCCAAGAAAATTATAATAGTCCCTGGTAGATATGACTACATATTTTGAACATATTCTCCACTTATCCAGTCAGTAGTTGGTACTCCTTCCCTATTCCACTGCTATATTTAAGTTAGTTGGACCACAACCACAAAATGTAGAATAAAAAGTTAGAAATCCTAAAGGATGTGTTTCCTTTTTCCATATAATGGTCTTGCCAAAGTTAAGGACTTTTAAAACTCTCAAGTGTAGCATTGTACATAGTTTCTACATTATGCCAAATTTAACAGTGCTCTTTAATTTCTTTAAAATGTGCTGATCTACATCTAAGTCATAAGTTTTTGATCTGTTTACTTGGTAGCTGAGGCCAAAGTCCAGTGAAAAGCAACAGGATGTACACATTAGGGTTGTAGTTTTAGCATTTCTGTTACATAGAAAAATTTTAAATAACCATAATGTCTTGGTAATTTGTATTTTTATGAGTTTCAAATAAGGATAAAGTTACCTATAGCTCTTGCTGCTGCTGCTGCTGCTGCTGCTGCTTCTTTTGGTTGTTACTTAACTTGATATGAGCAAAGTTTGAATAAACCAAGGTGGTTTATAGAAAAATAGAAATATAGTGATAAAAAAAAGACATGTAGAGTCAGTCATTTAAAAAATGGCTCAGTGGGTTAAGCCTCTGTCTTTGGCTCAGGTCATGATCTCAGGGTCCTGGGATGGAGCCCCTCATTAGGCTCTTTGCTCAGAAAGAAGACTGCTTCCCCCTCTCTCTCTGCCTGCCTCTCTTCCTACTTGTGATCTCTCTCTGTGTCAAATAAAATAAATAAAATCTTTTAAAAAAAAACCTTTAAAAATGCTTTTAAAGTTGGAGAAGTATCATAGGAATAATGTAATAACCAATTTTAATAATTTGAGGCAGCTATATTATTATTAAACTGAGTTTAAAGCCTTTGTTTACAAGGTACCTGGGTGGTAAAGTTGGTTAAGAGTTACTATATACTCAGCAGGCAAGAAAAAAAAATTAACTAAGTATTTAATTGATGGCCATTGTGACTATCATGGTAGTTTTGGTCAGTTCACCTTTATTGCTCTTGGCTGTTCTTAGAAATTTTCTGCTTGCTTGACTTCCTTGCTAAAATCAGCAGCTGTCTGGCCAACCAGCCAGTGCTCTAGCCTACCTACTTACCTATCTACTACATAAGCAAACAAGCAATAAAAACATTCTGTGGCAATCAAACTAACAAATGAAAACATTCTCTGACTCTTCATTATATAGGATAAAGTGAAAATTCATTGGTATGTGTTCTGTTCACTCTTAACTATGTTTCTCTGCGTGTTACCTCCTGTAATTCTTTGGGTCAACCAAAGCCAGACACAGAGGACCCTTCACTCTTACTATCCAAAGTCTCCTTTGCACCTATTATCTCTTCCCTGCTTTCTCTTTTGGGTCCCTGATTTTCTCTCCATCAATTCAGCCTAATTCAAAATTTAAAGTCCAATTCATTTCAGTTCTCTGATACTTCCTCCGCACCCCCATAAATTTCCCTAATACCTTGTAAACACATATGATTCTTTTCTTTTTTTTTTTTAAGACTTTATTTATTTCTTTGACAGACAGAGATCATAAGTAGGCAGAGAAGCAGACAGAGAGAGGAGGAAGCAGGCTCCCTGCTGAGCAGAGAGCCTAATTCCGGGCTCAATCCCAAGACCCTGGGATCATGACCTGAGCCGAAGGCAGAGGCTTTAACCTACTGAGCCACCCAGGCACCCCTGTATGATTATTTTCTTAGGCACTGTTTACCCACTCCAATTTGGGATTTATGAGGGTGGTGAAAGTATCTTGGTTACTAGCAAGCTTAACACATTATTGATATATAATAGGCCCTTATCCATATGTTATTGAATGAATAAATGAAAGAATGAATGAATAAAATAATATAACATATTTTAATTAACAATTTAAAGTTATCTGGGGGCTCTCATAAAAATCAACATTTATCATACAGCTATAAATTTATAGCATGTGGGGCATATTTCTGTTAAACTTTTGTATACACACACACACACACACACAATTTTATACCGAGTCCTTGGGAAAATAATAACCAATTTTAAATCTCTAACCTTAGAAAATATGATTCGCTTTGCAACATATGAAAGAACATATTTTGGCAAGCATGGGGGCCACTTTTACATCTTCCCGGTGCTTATTACACATTTTAATGATTAATTGTTTACAGATAGTGCTTGCATTATAAATTGTTAGGTATATTTTGACCTTAACATATGATGCATGGGAAGGAATAAAATGGTTCTTTTACCCTTCATTTTTTCCCTTTTATTAAATTATTCATCTGAGATCAGGAAAAACATGAAGCATGACCTGATTTCTGAGACCTTTTTATGTAGTAGAAATCTTATGGTAGTTGTTTTACCTCTGTGTAGCCTACAACATAATATCTACTTTATGTGATGTTAAATTGATTTTATGAAACATTGAATGATATTTAACATCATTTTTGATTATGTGATACATTTTAATTTTAATTTTTTTAATTTCATTTTTCATTTATTTTTCTAATTTGTTTTGCAGGATTGTTTCCTTTTGCATGCCTTCCTAAACTTCACAATGTATCTGTTAGTCAAGTATCTGTCATCCCTAAAGTCTGTGTTGTTTTGTAATTCATTATTCACTTAACAATATATAATTAACATTTCCCCATATAATTGAATATTTTTCTATATTGTCATGCTGGTTAGAAATTACATTATCTCTTAAGGCTTTACTAAGTCTATACTAAGCAAGATTGGAATTCAATAATTAAATTATTTATGGTGGACAAATTTCTAAAAACTAAATTGCTGCTTCCAAAAGCTTGAACAGTTTTGAAATATATATACATATCTATGTATATATATTGCTCTTTTGACTGCCAAATATGTTTTAGGTAATTATATCTCAACCAGCTGGTTGTAAAGTTGGCCATTTTCTGAATGCTGTACTGGGATGAGTGTGCATGTGTGTATACATGTGTGCGTGTGTGTGTGTATGTGTTTAATCTTTTAACAATAAAATAATGATAATGACATGGTAGAAGTTATAATTGAAAGTGAACATTAATAAATTTTGTAAAAGCAAACTAGAATAAATATACATTGAGAGCTGTTCTAGAAATAATGTGTAACTTCCGTGATTATTCATTCATTCAGCATTCATTCACTTTTGTAAAAAAAAATTGTTTACTGAACACAGGGTGTATTGCAGACACGATACTGGATGACTGGGATATAAGGCTCGGTGTGCCTTGACCTCAGCCTTTCACCTCTGCAGAATGCACTTACATAGAGCAGGTCAATTCCTGTAAAACATTGCCGCCAGCAATGCTGGAACAAAGTGTCATGCAACTGAGTGAGTGGGGCAGTTGGTGGAGGCTTCACAGAAAAGATAGTATGTGAGCTAGCTCTAGTAGTATGAGTAGGAGTTTATAGAAAAGTGATGGAAAAAATAAAAGTAAACCAATATAAATGTATATAATGAAGATAATGAATGGGCATTTGCTTGTTTGATTTTTCAGGAAGGGAAGTGAGGTTGGGGCCCCCTTTGGGAATATGGAGTAACCCATACCTTGCTAAGAAGTCCTGGTAATTAGTATAAAAAGCAAGTAAAAGAGGTTTTTAAATAAAGGAGTAGTAAACTGTTTTATAAGAAAAATACTCTTAAGGCAGTGTAGAGTATGGACCAGAGTGGAAGAAAAACTGGTGGCAAGAAAATAATGGATAGGCCAACATGATGGAAGCCATGTGTTAGTGATGGTGGCCATGGAGAGAAGCTCAATGATGACGCCCACAGGATGTGCTGGTTGCAGAGAAAGGAGGAGAGTAAATGTCTGAGGTGGTAAAGACACATTACAGAGTAAGTTCCTCTCCTAATTGACTCCCTGTGTCTAATACGCCATCCTCTGCTGGGACCCCAATCCTGAGATAAAAGGGTTCCAGAGACCCGGGAGAACCAGTGAATGCCCTGATTTCATGGATAACAACTCAGAGATGAGGATCTAGTTTTCATCAGATTCTCTTCTCAGATTCCTGGATACTTTTAAAAGTTGTAAGCTGATATATTTATAGGTACTTTACCAGGGAGAAAGATTCCATGCTTTCATTAGATCTGTTTAATAGATTATAACATCCAATGGCTGAAAACCAATAACCTATCTGAACACACTTTTTTTTCCACAGATTTTGTTTGTATTTAGGTCCAGTCTTTAGAGCAGTGCTATAGGGCAGTGTGGCAGAAAATACATGGCAAAATTGGCAAAATTTCTTAAACGTTTTTTTTAAGGATTTTATTTATTTATTTGACAGACCGAGATCACAAGTAGGCAGAGAGGCAGGCAGAGAGAGAGGAGGAAGCAGGCTCCCCGCTGAGCAGAGAGACCGATATAGGGCTCGATCCCAGGATCCTGGGATCATGACCTGAGCTGAAGGCAGAGGCTTTAACCCACTGAGCTATCCAGGCGCCCCTTAAACTTTCTTAACTGTAATTTCTTTACTTATAAAACAGGGAGAGTAACATCCAGTTCAAATAGGGGGATATTAAATAAGAACTTATTAGCCTAGCAGTTAGTAGCGTGGCTGGTTAATAGAAGGCACCCAGAAACTGGTAGCAATAATGAAGAATGTTGTTATTATCATTGTATTTAATAAGTAGCAGTGATAAGTCTCATCTCAGTTCTCCTCCCTTCCACAATACCTTTTCTTATGACTCCTTCTAAAGTCAGTCTCATCCGCTTTGGAGCTCTTTGCTTGTACTTCCTTTTGACATCTACCTTACTTTAACTGAAATTATAATGTATATGTCTTTGCCGCATACAGTGACTCAAAATAAGGAGATTCATATTGTGTTCCCCTTACCATTGGCTGTTGTTCATTCTACATAGCATAAACACAGTATTTTAAATATTTTATGTACAACATGATATTTAATATTTTAATAGCACATTTGGTTCAGTCGTAACTGTCAAGCATGTATCCACCCATGTTATCTCCTTGATAACACTGTGGACTCTGGGCAGAATCTATGGTATATTCATCATGCGTATACTACATTAGAGAGAAAAATATATTGTTTGAATGAATGACCGTGGGCTTCTCACATTTAAAAAAAAAGTGGGTTTTACTTTTACTCTTTAAAAAATAAATTTTAGATTTCCCGTCACTTACATCGTATAACATAAAAACTTAATCTTTATATATTGTTGTATATATTGTATTAAAATAGTCCCTGGGGCGCCTGGGTGGCTCAGTGGGTTAAAGCCTCTGCCATCAGCTCAGGTCATGATCCCAGGGTCCTGGGATCGAGCCCCGCATTGGGCTCTCTGTTCCGCGGGGAACCTGCTTCTTCTTCTTCTCTGTCTGTCAAATAAAAAAAATAATTAAAAAAAGAGTAAAAAGTAAAATAAAATAGTCCATATTTACTAAAACCTCATGTAACCTGACATCCGGACAAACTTAGCAACAAATAATGTATGTATAGTTCAGAGATTTGGTTTTTATAATTCTTCTTATTCTTCTTCACATAATTTTCATGTATATTTTGCCAATAGGGTAATTTATCCCTAGCTAATTACATGAATTAAAAATTTAATACGGCTGTGCTTATGAAAGATTATCAACTCAATTATATTATCTCAAAACATCATATAGCAACTCACTGAGCAAAAACAAAAATAGAGGTCAAGCATTTTGATTGTCTTAACATAACTCTTCTGTTTTGATTTAAGTTACATGGGAACACAGTCATTTTCAATCAATAAATATTATGCTCATTCATATTCAATCAATAAAAATTGATTTATATCAATAATCAATTTTTTATTGTTTAAATCAATAAAAATCAATAAATATTATGCTCATTCATATTCAATCAATAAAAAATTATGCTATTTTAAAACATCTAGGGGCGCCTGGGTGGCTCGGTGGGTTAAAGCCTCTGCCTTGAGCTCGGGTCATGATCCCAGGGTCCTGGGATCGAGCCCCTCATCAGGCTCCCTGCTCAGCAGAGAGCCTGCTTCTCCCTCTGCTCCTCACCTGCTTGTAGTCTCCCTCTAATAAATAAATAAAATCTTCAAAAAATTTTTAAAAAGAACAAAGTGCAAAAAGTCTGTACCATAAAGAGCACTGTGGGCTTGTTGGAAAGAATGTAAGGAAACATTTTGTAAAGCACACAGCAAACACCTGGCAGTTCAATAAAGCAAACTCCACAGCCGTCAAACAACAACTTTCCAGAGTCACCAGAACCAAGTGGGGCAACCCTTTTATGTGCTCAGAGAGCCCTGTGTTTACTTCTCATGACACCTATTCAGGCTCTGTTTCAATCATCTATTGACTTGTCTGTCTTTCCCATCAAAATGAAATACATTCTTTTCAAACCATCTTTAGGCTTCCAAAACCTATTGAGTATCTGGCACATGGAAGGCAATAAATTGTTTATGGAATCAATTGAAGAAGTCAGTAATTGTTCCATTTTTTAAATGACCACTGTGTTTTCCAATGGTTTTCAGACTTTAATGTACATAATAATTACCTTTCAGAACTTAGTTTTAAAATGCAGATTCCTTACTACTCCACACTTAGATTCTAATTCAGTAAGTTATGCAGCCTGAGAAGGTACATCTTAACAAGGACACCATTGGGGGCGCCTGGGTGGCTCAGTAGGTTAAGCGTCTGCCTTCAGCTCTGGTCAAGATCCCAGGGTCCCGAAATCAGCCCACATCAGGCTCCCTGCTCCGCGGGGAGTCTGCTTCTCCCTCTCCCTCTCTCCCTGCTTGTGTTCCTTCTCGCTGTGTGTGTCTCTGTCAAATAAATAAATAAAGTCTTTAAAAAACAAAACAAAACAAAAAACAAACAAGGACACCGATGTTTCTGATTCAGTGCAAAGATCATTCTTTAAAAACATGAATAGAATGTCATCAATGTGATTAAAAATTCTTCTTGATTGAAGTAACTTCCGGCAAAATCACTAAGCCATTGTTCACTGGTTCTGGATTGACAGTCAGAATGAGTGAGGAGGGGTGCTCTGTGAGAGAAAGCCCAAGACATACTGGTGAAAGTTTGCTCAAACTTTCTTGGATTCTGTACCTGTTAGATTCATGAGGTCAATATTAATAGAAAGTAAAGCTGAGTACAAACTTGGCAATGTGGGCAGACTATGGAACCACCTACGGATCCAGATAAAGGATCTGGGGCTCCAAGTGGGCTACACTGGGGTCACTATCCAAGAGTTTAAACCACGAAAAAAGCAGGAGGCAAAATCGAGGCCAGTAACAGAATAGCATCTCAAGATAAGACCATGAAGGCATATTGACAGCAAAAAACAGTCTTGAGTGTTGCTTCTGATACCTGGACAGACCCATTGCTTCTTCAGTTCCTATTTTAAGTTGACTCTCTTCATGACCACGGATGGAAACGAGTCCATTATGTGCTATTCCCAGAGCTGGAATTGCTTCTTAGGGGTTGGCCATGGTGGAAGGTTAGATCTTTTAAAGCGTTTATACTTTCAGATTCAGCACAGAATCTTTGAAAAATATTGTTTAGGTTCTTGAACTCTAAGTCAGATCTAATAAATCAGTATCTTCAGGGAGCACACAATGGAAGTTGATTTATGAATGCTTTTTAGGTGATTCAGATGATTGGCCTGGTTGTGGGAGCCATGACTTTGAAAAGCCTTCATAGACATTTCAGTCATGAAAAATGTGTTAAATGTATTTATAAGAAGTCATATCCCCCCAGTTCCCATCTTTAACTATATGTTTTTCCTCCTGCACACATCCCTTCTCCTCATCTCTTAGTAGCCCCCGTCCAAAATTATTTTGCCACAGACTTGCTTTTTTTAGATATTCTAACTCTCTAACCATAATAGTAATTTCCTCTATTCCCTTTTCCATCACTTTTCAGGCTAAAGATTTGTTTTTCTCTTCTTTTTTTTCCCCTCTGTACAATTTATACCCTAAAGCACATTCAAATTGCATGTCATAATGTCATACACACCCCTCCCACCTTTTTATGAATGCCCACATAGGTAGCACATCAGCTGGGCTACATTTCGAAAATAATTAGGGGCCAGTGACTCCATGTCTGAACAAGTGAGTGAGGTCATTTTTCATCTAAAAATGTTAGAGAAAGGCTAAAAAAAATGGAGAAAGTTGCTTTAAAAAATGGAAGATGGGTTTAGAATAGAGCAGAACGCGTAAGACGTTTTACATCCTGACTTGTTTTAACAAGATAGTACTGCTTTGTAATTCATTTATAGAATGGTTATAGCCTCCCATTGGCTCAGTGCTCCCATTTATTCAGCCACTGTAAATAATAGCCATCAGCAAAGCTTTTGAAATCTTCAGATGAAAGGAACTAAATTAAGGAAGCTTCCCGAGTGCATCCCATCCCCACAAAATGGATGCTGACCAGAACACAGAAAGCAAGAACAGCAAGTACAGAGCCTGGTGATCTTAGCAACCTAAAGTGATCCAGCTTTTGAGAACCATGAATGTTTCTTTTCTGTGTATGGAGGGTTGGGTTTTCTAATAGTTTTTTTTTTTCCTCAATTATAACAGGGTATAGTGGATTTATCTTAAGATATTGGAGATATTGGAGAAGGTAGTATCAAATCAGCTACATTATGTGGATTAATGCTGCAGTAATTTCTTTCTTTGGTTATTGCGAAGCTGGTTGCTATTTTAAAGCTATTAGTCACATGATACTGTACCTGAGAGTGAAATTGTTTATTTCCAACCGAAGATGCTTCATTTTGTTGCTTAACAGGAGAAATTTCGATACATAAATTCTAGCATTTTTTTAATGCTCCCAGGGATTTAAATTTACCTGCAATTTAAAAAATTTTATATAGATTATGTTTTGTCAAGGAGTTTACTTATATAATGTGTGTATTTTAAATTATTAGATCAAAGAGGTTTAGGGAATGAGGTTATAATCTTAATGCAGTATTTTGTAAAGTCTTCTCATGATAAGATTGTTGAGTTATGAAACCAGTGCTCACTCCTCTGGGCCCATAATGTTTAATTAGACCAATGTGATAAATAAAGTTGGGAAGCATTACTTGAAATATAGAATCTGCCTAACTCCACTAACAGTGAATTTGTAGTCTAAAAAATTTGTGTTACAGCTCTTTGTCATTTAATCACTTTGTTAAATCTGATAATGTCAATATTCAGTGCTGGGGAATGCAGTCAACACAAAACCTTGTTTCCTATGAAGATCAAGTAGCTGTTGGGGTATTGTGTGGGATATAAGAAATGTAGACATCCTCTAAGCCTTCCAGGATCTCAAAGTGCATTTGGTCAGACTGGGAATACACATACACACAGACACACACAGACACACACACACGGGATACCTATATATGAATAGGATGGGTAAGATAGATGGCATTTATTTTCAATAACCCACATCTCGCATTCCCTATTTTTTTTTACAACTGAGTTTACAATTATTTATACCATATAACATCTCCTGTGCTGTACCTTTAAATTATTATTTAAATTCATGAACTTCTCGTACCTCAGAGCAGATTTGTTTGCTTGTTTTTTACTGTTTATTTCCTAGAATAACTAGGTATAGTGGATAAAAGAAAATCCTTTTAAGTGCTAAAATGTTCATTTTATTTCAAATTGTTATTTTGTTATCTTAGGATGTAAGCATTTTTAAATGTCCAGTTTATTTCCCTGACTTCTTAAAAGAAAGAAGTGTTTTTAATCTATGCACATTATTATGTGCATCAGTGTTTGTGACATTCTCAAAGTGAAAATGTCAATAAAGAATGGGTATGATGGAAATACCTAGGTTTCCTAGAAAAAAAATGCCTTATTGATCTTCTTTTATGTCATTTTTATTTTTTTTCTCCTAAATATTTGTGAAGCAGTAAGGTGATTTTCTGTACACTTTCTGCTAAATTACTACTAAATTCATAAGTGGCTTAAAAGCTAAAGCATACTTCTTCTAAGGGGTAATTTCAATTTATAGAAAGCTATCAAGTTTATTATTGATATCAGTGATCCTGAGTTTGTCCGTATCTTTGAAATGTCATCTCAGAATTCTTCATTGCCAATATGAGGGATCACTTGGGCATTGCCATATTCACGCTCTCCTCTATAGACCTCTCTTTGATTTCCTGATGTAGGAAGGAGTATTTTATCTTTTGCAGCTTTTGATATTGCATCTTTGGGGTAGCAAGCTGGAGTATAGGGGGCATTTTTGTGACATATCAAAGATTAATAAAATTAGAAATCCCATAATCTTATGGTAACAGTAAAATTAGTAGCTGTTTGATAATCGAGTGTTATCTTGAGATTCCTCCTTTCCTAAATTACAATTTCATTTACTTTGTGAATATTCCAGGAGGCAGACTCTATTAAGAAATGAATCTTCTACAAGATTCATGAAACTCTTCTAACACCTCAAGGCTTTGCTTAAGTTCTTTGTTTAAGTGTCTAATGTAATTATTCCCTTTCAAATGCCAAGCTCAATTATGTGACTAATACAGCTTAATAAACTGGATCTACTTATTTGTAAAATGCTTTTTTAGAAAGTGTGGTAGAAAGAATCATGCCCTCCCCCCCAAAAAAGAAAGAATCATGGTCCCTAAAGATGTCTGTTATCGTAATATCCAGAAAAGAGTTGACCTTAAGATAAGGAGATTATCTGTATCATCTTGCTGGACCAAGGGTCCTTACATACAAAAAAGGAGGCCAAAGGGTCAAAACCAGAGATCTCAGGCATCCTGAGAAAGACAAATCATTGGTGGGTTTGGTGGTAGAAAGGGGTCATGGCTTGTGAGAAGCCTCTAGAAGCTGGAAGGCAAAAGACAATAGGCTTCCCCTTGAGTCCCAGGAAGGAATACAGACAGTGAGACCCATTTCCGATTTCTGACCTCCGGAAGTATAAGATGATAAACTGAAGTTGTCTTAAGCCACTAAGTTTAAGCCACTAATTTGTTACAAGAACCATAGGAAACTAAAACAGTTAATACTAGAGTCAAAGACAGGATCATTCTTATACCGTTTCATAGAGAATCAGTCAAACAGTATTGCTGAATTCCCATATGTGGGTGAATGTGTGGAGGGGTGCTTCTCTGTAACTTCGCATCATTCATAATCTTTGGGAAGTATAAATAGCTACCCAGGCTGAGGCCCAACGCAGAGATAGAGTAGATGAAATAGTTCTCTACTGACATAGTAAGTTTTCCTGTATTTACTTTTAAAAATGAAATTATATAGATCCATCTTATTTCAGTTTATATTCACTCTTCACACGTTATTAGATAACAAATTAAAAATCATATACATTTTTGCTCTTACTGTAGTATTTTTGTTATAATGTATTTTTGGCACCCCATCTTAGTATTTCTACTATGGCTTACAATTAAACAGGTCATGGTGCCTATTCTGTATTTTGGCTTAGGATGATAAAATTGCTTTAAGCCTTCAAGAAGCACGGTAGTGACAAGCTTCAGAGGCTACCGAAATCCAGTTAAGTTGGGTACTACTTACACAAACTAGACATATGTTAAGAATATAATACATAAAAATAACTACAGTGACCAGGCCAGTTGGGAACTTGATCTTGACTCTATCAAGGGGAAGCACCTCTTTCCACAACCTGTATTCATTATCTGAAACTAATTTAATTCCATAGATGTGAACCATGGAGTTTGAAGATTCACTATGGAGTATCTAAAAATTCTACTTTAAGCTTATTTACTGGTTAAGCAGAGATTCTCAACCTTGACATTATTGACATTTGGACCAGATTGTTCTTTATTGTGAGGGGCTATTCTGTGAAGTTCAAGATGTTTAGAAGTATCCATGGCCTCTGCCCACTGGATGTCACTAACAAACCCCCACTCCACTTGAAACAACCAATGCTTCCAGATATAACCAAAAAGTTAAATTCTCAAGTACTGTATTCCAGTGGGGCAAAATCCCTTCTGGTTGGGAACCACTGGAATACAGTACTTGAGAATTTAACTTTTTTCTTGCAACTGAAACTCTGGGTTTTTTTTTTAAAGATTTTATTTATTTATTTGACAGATAGAGATCACAAGTATGCAGAGAGGCAGGCAGAGACAGAGAGGAGGAAGGAGGCTCCCCGCTGAGCAGAAAGCCCAATGTGGGGGATGTGGGGCTTGATCCCAGGACCCTGAGATCATGACCTGAGCCGAAGGCAGAGGCTTAACCCACTGAGCCACCCAGGCGCCCCTAAGACTCTGTTTGATAACCTACTTTAAGTGGCTGGGTTCTGCTTTAACACCCCCTGTCAAATTACCTGCAATTATGGCCAAAAATTATCTCAGGGATAGCCCAAATTTAAATACTATACTTTCCCTAGACTTTAGTCACTGTGGTAGGATCTCTGCTACAATGCAGAGATATCCTCCCTTCCTTCTCTCTTTTCATGAATGAACTGTGTGTAAAACCTCCCTGGATAAATATTCTACACTCTGTTTTTTGTTTTGTTTTGTTTTATGCTCTATGATTTTTTTCCACTGACATCTGGAGGCATCTTCCCTGATAGGCCCAACCTGGTGGGTACCCATAGTTTTCTTATCATATTAATCTGTAGTTTGTCCCATTCTACTAGAGCCTCATTTCTGGCTGTTGGATTTTTTTAAAAACAACAATAACAACAAAAACTTAATTGGTATTTATTCTTATTTCATATATAAACACATGCATCACCACCACCACCAACGATTAAGTACCCAATGAGACTATTTACAAATTACAGAAAGTAATTTGAGAAAGCTTAAGTAGAAAAGCAATGCAAAGCAAAGGGAGGGGAAAAGGGCAATTTTGATTAAAAATAAACTGTCTCATAAAGTCAAGGCATGGGGGTTCATAGGTGGCTCAGTAGGTTAAGCCTCTCCCTTTGGCTCAGGTCATGATCTCGGGGTCTTGGGATCAAAGTCCACATCAGGCTCTCTGCTCCATGGTGAGTCAGCTTCTCACTCTTGCCCTCTATCTCAAGAAAGTAAATTAAATCTTTAAAAAAAAGGAAAGAAAGAAAGAAAATCAAGACATGCAGAAGCAATGTGATTGCATGCAGAACTGGGGAGTGGTCAGGACCTCAGGGCCCAAGGAATGGTATTCATCCTTCTTTCATCTCTGTCTTTCGCATTTCCATAATTCTTTCTGTCTACAGATTGGCTCTGTCTCATGCATTGTCCACATAGCAAGATGGCTGAACCAAAGCTCCTAAGAGTATACAAACACTCCCTTCCAGGGATTAACCCATTCTGAACTATCATATCTAAATCCCAATTTCAAGTCCCTGGGAGAGAGATTGGTGGCCAAGGGTGTATGGAGGATAATTTTCAGCTTCGAGGTAAGAAGACGCCTCAAGAGATTACAGCCACAGATTGGTTCAGAAATTTACCCAAATTATCTGGTCACTAACGTGGAATAAATTCTCTATTTTTTTTTTAATTAAGACTTGTGATGGAAAACAATTCCATATGCATAATTTTAATTTATAAAAGCAACATAAAAAAAGACCATATCATCTTTTGGAAGAACACACATTTAAGTAATTACATATCAACACTTGCATTGCAGATTTTATTTATCAAAGGAATATTTTAGAAGCAGTTTTGTGCAGACACAAACAATGACTCTTTTCTGTCTAGGAAAATAGAAATTTAATTTTTTTCTGCCAATAAACAAACAAATGAAAAATCAAGATCTTCGTAAAAGAGTCTCTAAGATTCTTTGCACTTCATTGAAATTAAAGTAAAAAAAAAAATCTATTTCCAAGATAAAAAAGATAATATAATCTTTATGTGAAGCTACAAAGATGATTTTTTTTTCTGTAAAGCATGTTTGTTCAGACCCTGATTATTACTTATTTCAGCAGAGCACACAGGAAATTTCAATGTATTAAGACAAAAAAACTAGAAAGTTGGGACCTTTATGTTTTCCTAATAAGAATGCTCTGCTTTATTTTCTGACAAGCTCACTGACAGAGCTTCAGAGGTAGTGTAACAGTATCTGCACTTACCTGTCATTCGGGAATAAGTCATTCCTGAATTTACTAAAAATGACATGATCAACATGGCATAGTAATGAACCCTGGGGAGGATTTTAAGATACTAGATGGCACCAGACCCTCTCATTAGTGCCATGGGTCTTATTAGTATATGTCAGTTTTCTAACCTTTACAGCATTGCTGGTAGAATACAGCAAATACTGAATGTCTCTCTCTACACTGGTCACATCTCTTAAGGTCACATCTCTTTAAAAAAAAACTGTTTATTGTTCGTTGAATTTTCTAAACATGTTTTAAAGATGAGGAGATAGTGTAAAGCAAGGAAAATGAGAAAAAATGCATGGACTTTGTAGAAAAGAAGAAAAAAGAAAGGAAAAGTACGCTCATTCATTGAATGGGAAGAAATGCTTGCTCCTGTCAGTCCTTCTATCCTAGGGAGGCAATATCGGACAGGGAGGGGAAAGAACCTGTGGTTCCGGTGGGGGTTCTAGACTCAGCTCAGCCAATAAGAACTTGGCGTTACTCTTAACCTCTCTTGCTTTCATTTTTGCCATGTGTGGAAGAGAGTCCTAGGATTCTTTTTTTATTAGCACTGATTTTCTCAGGACCCTTTGTGAATGTTTCCTCTCTTGTATCCCCCTCTCTCCTTTCTTTCCTTCTTCCCTCCCTTCCTTCTTACTCACAAACATTGAATGAGCAAGTTAACAAATGCCAAGCATAGTGAGAGGCACTGCAGATACAATCAGGGAATTCATTCTATATATGTGAAGATGAGATAATCTTCTAACTATATGCAGGTGGACTCATTCAACCCCAATGCATATTCAACTGTAGAGAAAACCCCTTTGGGAATGAATTTAACAAAATTTGAATGTTGGATATTTGCAGTTAAAAAGTTAAAAAGATGCAGTTAAAAAAGCTTTTGGAGAAAAGCTGCTGACTTAATTTAAATACCTCCATCTAAATTTCATAAATTGTCTTGAGAGAGCAAAGGATCCACATTTTTCAAAAGGGCCAGAAATAAAGATATCTAGTAAAGCTTTTGTATTTTAAAGGTCAAAGCGAGTAATAAAGACTGGTTAAAGTAAGTCGAGTATATCATTTGTTATTTTCATTTTTGAAGTTAACATTTACCATGTGCTACTTCAAGCCAACTTTACAAAGCATGTCACTACTGATATCCAGTGTGGTGAATCCCAGATGAGTCCCCAGTGTCTTCTCCTGACATTTCCCCCAGAGTGACGGATGGTTGGGCAGGCCCAGGTTTTCAGAGTGGTGTGGATTAATACCGATACAGCTAAGGTTTAGAAATAAGAAAGGGTGATGGAAAACACATCTTACTTAACCGTGGCATCTTATTCTGTTGACTTGCCAAAAATACAGCATAATTTTTACGTGAGATTAAGGTAATAACATATTTCCATAATATTTACATAAATATTTCAAGTAAAAATGAGTAAATAAGTATTTTATATATATACATATATATATGAAATTCACATGCATACCATTATAAATTTATATCTGCCAAATTCCTAATAATAAATGTCACCTCAAAATCAAAATTAAGAGAACAGATTTTTTTTTTAAAGCCGTCTGATTTGTCAGGTAGTTAGTGAACTGCTTGTCATCATGTGACTAATTTGTCTTCCTAAAGGCAGAATCATGACACATATTAAATGTAGAATAGAAGTAGGAGTATTCAATACTTCTCAAGGTAGTGGCTTAGACGTTAGGAAAGCTCCTGGGAAAATACCATATGCTAGTGAGACTATAAATTGCATAGAGTGTTTATTGGTTTCTGTCAGGGTATGGTAAGTATTGGTTAATGATAAAAATGAGGGAAAATTCATTTGTTTGTAACTTTCATATTTCAGTTATTTGCTTTCTGGTAGGTACCTTTGACTTATGGAGGAGGAGCTACTTTAGAATTCAGTTCTAATCACAGACAAAATATTTTAATGTAATTTGTTTTTCCCCCAGTGGAACCAAAGAGGCTTAAGATACCTGGTGAAGTAACTGTCATATCAGTAGTTAATCATAATAGATGAAATTTGCTCCTACTTCTTGAATACAGTTCTTTTTCCTTGCTGAAGGATAATCATTTTTAATAAAATTCAAAGTGATTTCTTTAAGATATACATTATTTCTTCTAGGAATCTCAAAATTAACCTAGTTTGTACAACATGAAATATGTAAACTCCCATCATTTGAAATTCTCTTTCCTGCCTTAATATACGATAAAGCTTATGATTTAAGCAAATCCCTTCTGCTGGTTGAGAAGCAGTAGCAAAAAGATCAGCCTTTTTTGGTATGCCTGCTTATATGTACCACGTGGAGTGAACAGGGAGACACTTCAGGGATGGGTTAAAGGGTTTATAGATTTTTATTTTAAACCAAAATATATGCTTGCTAAAAATTTAAATAACCTTTCTAATCAATGATAGAAATGTGTGACAAAGTAGTACATGATTAACAGAAAATTAATGGTTTAGGCAATAATTGCTAAAGGAGTACAGAGGAGAAGATTACTTCTCTGCAGAGGTGAGCTACATATTAATCCAAAGATAAGAACTGAGCCAAGTAATGAAGGCTGGAGTTAGGGCGGGAGAGTCATTCTAGGCTCAAGAAATGCCCAGAGCTAAGGCAGGGAGATAAGAAAGTAGAATGATTTCTTAGATAAGAGTGAGTATGGATAAATGAAGGATATCTGTAGGGAGTAGAATGACTAGAAAATCAGCTTAGAGTCAGGGTATAATGGCTTTTGAATGTCTGGCTAAGTGATTTTGACTTTATTCTTTAAAGCAGTATTTCCTGGAACCAAAAAAGTTCCAGGAGATAGGAGAGCTATACCCAGGGGTGGGTAAAGATGGGAGTGTAATTTAGAAATTCGGTGTGTGTGGGAAGGTCTCAATTTAAAAAAAAGAAAACAAGTTTCCTTATATTAGGTCTTTATAGAGCCCTTAATATATTAATATGCATTGTGAAATCCCAGGAAGAGGATGTAGGCTAGATGAGTCCCTAAGTTCATTTGACTGCAAAATCCTTGTTCTGTGGAGCATCCTACAGCATAAGGTATACATGGAGCAAAATTTAGGAAACACCAGTGTTGATCACTGTTGAATAGGAAGGAAAAAATGTCTGATTAATTCAAAGTTTACTCATCCCTGCTGTATGCCAACACTAGATTAAGGTGTAAGGATGTAGAGATAAATTACAAATAAAGATTATCTTCAAAGAGCTCAGTGTATTCTTGGGGCACCTAGGTAGCTCAGTCAGTTAATCGATGGACTCTGTTGGCTCAGGTCATGGTCTCAGGGTTGTGAGGTTGAGCCGCATATGGGGCTCTGTGCTCTGCAGGGAGTCAGCCTGAGATTCCTTCCTCCCTCTCTGCTTCCCCTGACACTACAGACTCTCTCTCTCTCTAAAATAGATAAATAAATCTTAAAAAAAAAAAAAAAAGAGCTCAGTGTATTCACAAACAAGTCCACAAAATAGCGTTAACATCCCTCAACGAATGCAGTAATAAGACCATGCCAAGGTAGAGAATGTAGTATTTGTGCACATGGATTGAAACCACTGGTCTTTGCGTTCTGGTTTCACTACTAACCAGTTATGTGTCCTGGATAAAGTACTTGCCCATCTTGTGGCTCAGTTTTTTCATCTACAAAATGGAGAAAATAATACCAGCTTCAGATAGTTGCTAGGAGGATTAAGTGCTAATGCGTATAAACCACTCTGACAGTAATAATAAGTAATAATAAACCTTATGTAAATATTCATAGTTATCATATCATATAAAAGCATAACAGAGTAATGATGTCCAAGCTGCCTCGGGAGGGAAGGATAGAAGTTCATGAAGTGAAAGGTAAAACAGAAAAGTGTAAGGATTAGGCATTCCAGGAAGAAGGACTAAACCGATAAGAGGCACAGGTTTGGGAAACACCTTTGTGTATTCTAGATATTTTAATTAATTTGATGTTACTGAAGGGCACTGTATGAATATGTAAGAGGCAAAAAATGAAGCCAGAGAGTCATACTGAAGAGTTTTCAGTATGTACGGGTTTTTGATTATGTAGGTGATGGGAGGCCAAGGAAAAGTTATGGGAAAAAGGTGGTCATATCTAGATGTATAGTTTTGAAGGGACATCCCAGTAACAAGAGTCTCCTGTAATCAGTTGCTTAAGAAAGGGAGCCTGAACCAAGGCAGTGGCAGCAGAAATGGACAAAAAAAGTTCTAGTTCAAAAATAAATATAATCCTAAATTCTTGATGTTTGAAGGGATATGAAAGATAGGAAGGAGTTGAGAATGAATGTTGAGTTTGTACCTGGGGAGGCTGAGTGAAAAGCAGTATCACTAATAAATTTAAGGAACAAAAGGACAGAATGGGGTAAGGGATAGGAATAGGGCAGGAAAACAAATCATGAGATTGAGCTGTGATGGTTTGGAGTTTGAGATCTCAAGTGTGCATACGGAGGGATCTAGTTGAAAGATACTCAAACTTGTATATCTGGAACCCAGGAGAGAGATCTGATCTAGAAGTAAAGTTTGCAAGTCACTATTATGTCACAACACAATGGGTGAAGACATGGGGGATGATGAGAACACCTACACAGACTATTGTTGACAACAGAAGGATCACGAAGGACATAACCTGGGGAAAAAATGATGAATATACACAAAAAGATATTAATATTAGCATTATCCAAGTGTGGTATTAGAAATTGTTGTACAGAACCTATCACTGTTCAACTCAAAATGGGACTTTCTTGTTTCTTCACAAGTTAGTTCTGACCTTTGACCCCGGCCCATGTGCATGTGTGCATGCACATGCCCACGCACGCAGACTTTGGTGTCCTTGTTCACTGAGGGGCACAGTCATACATAGATTGCTCTCCTTTTTTCTCTTCTTGACATCATTCTGTGGATTTGTTTTCCCAGATAATTCCTAAATACACATTTGAAGACTGCTGTCCACCAAACACGTTGCCTTCAAGGTACAGTAGGTGGATTCTTTAAATACAGGACCTGAGCAAAAAAACCCAAGAGCAAAAAAGCGTTAGGGGGAAAAAAGAGAGAGAGAGACAATGATATGTTGATACATGTTTCCTGAGAGGGAGAAAGATTGGAAAGCCATCCTAAGAGCAAATTCACCTGCTCCTTTTTTACTTATGTCTGAGAATCATTGCTCCATCTTTTAATCAAGACTAGGGCAATATACATGACTTACTCCAATTTAAAAGACATAGAGCTGCTGGGAAGTGCTGTGACAGAGTGGAATGAAATGTTGAATTTAGACAGCTCTAAATTGAATTTATGGTATGGCCTCATTCTTGGGAAGGAACCTGAGACAAGATATTTAACCTCTATGAGTTTCTGGGTTTTTTCATATGAAATATCTTACAAAATAATAGCTACCTCATGGGATAATGTGGATGATTAAGCAGTATAGGTAAAGCACTTAAAACAACCCATGATATATTACATTAAACAATTATTGTCCCAATAGTGTGTAGGTAGTCATGGGTACAGGTGTGCAGAAGTAACAACTCCCATGCTTTTGGGCTAATCTGTGTGGGGACTGGAGTGCCTGTAGCCTGCAAATTGTTACCATCAGCTTGAGCAGCCTTATCCATGTACCCCACTGGAGTATAAAATATATTATTCCTTCCGATCAGCACCAAGACATAAAAAGGCTAAAAGGAAATGAATAAAAAGGTGAAAAATTTAAAAAGTTATGATAACAAACAATTATATACTACCAGTATTGAGTAGTTGTTTGATAAATGTGATTTCCAATTGTGTTTAATTTTGCCATTTTTAGAACAACTACTGACATGGATTCCTCTGGTGGCTAAGACAGTAGAACTTACTACAATTAATGAGTTATCTGTCATATTGATTGGAAAAAAACAATCTTATTGAGGTACAATTTACAAACAACAAAAGTCATTCATTTTGATAAGCTTTGTTGAGTTTTGACAAATGTACATAGTCCTTTAATCACCACCACAATCATGATAGAGAGCATTTGTATCACCTTCCAAAGTTCCTTTGGGTGCCTTCCACCAAACCCAAACCCAGATGACCCAGATGATTGGCTTTCTATTATTAGAGAATTTTCTGGAATTTCATATAAATGGAATCATATAGCATGTAGTCATCTATGTTTGGTGTCTTCAACATAGAATAATGTTTTTAATATTTATTCATGTTGTTGTGTCAACAGTTTGTTCTCCTTGAATGGATATGCCACAATTTGTTTATCCATTCACCAGCGGATAGTCATTTGGCTATCATTAC
Source organism: Mellivora capensis (assembly GCA_004024625.1). Classification (NCBI taxonomy): domain Eukaryota; kingdom Metazoa; phylum Chordata; class Mammalia; order Carnivora; family Mustelidae; genus Mellivora; species Mellivora capensis. Next base: position 65,667 of record PISX010001780.1, read on the forward strand.
TAACATACTGTACTTGTAAATATGTTTTCATTTCCATTCAGAAAATATCTAAGTTTGGGATTGCTGGATATGATAAATGTATGTTTAATCGTATAAGAACCTGCCAAACTGCTTTCCCAATTTTTTTGCCATTTTGCACATCCACCAACAGTGTATGAGAGTTCCAGTTGCTGTAACATCCTTACCCTTAACCAAACTTGGCCTCGCCAACCTTTCTAACTTGATTCTTTCTAATGGGTGTGAAGTAGTGTTTCATTGTGGCTTTAATGTTCATCTCCTTAAAGATTCACCATTGTAGGGACGCCTGGGTGGCTCAGTTGGTTAAGCGGCTTCCTTCAGCTCAGGTCATGATCCCAGCATCCTGGGATCGAGTCCCACATAGGGCTCCTCCCTCAGCAGGGAGCCTGCTTCTCCCTCTGCCTCTGCCTGCCACTCTGTCTGCCTGTGCTCGCTCGCTCTCTCTCCCTCTCTCTCTGACAAATAAATAAATTTTTAAAAAAAATTTTTTTAATTAAAAAAAAAAAGATTCACCATTGTAAACATCTTTTCACTTTGTTTGGTTTTTGGTTTTGTTTTTTTGGTTTAGTTTTTTGTTTTTTTGGTTTGCTTTTTTTTTTTTTTTTTTTTGCTATGTATATTGTATTTTGTTGAAATAACATTCAGATCTTTGCTCCTAAATTAGACGGGGTTGTTTGACTTCCAGTTATTCAGGTATAAGAGTTTTTTATATAACAGATATAAATTATATTTTTTGTTGTTTTTGTCTTTTGGGTTTTTTTTTTAACCAATACATGCTATGCAAATATTTTCTCCCAATCTGTGCTTGCCTTTTAATCTTAATAGACTTTCTAAGGGCAAGATTTTAAAATTTTGATCCACTAAAGTTCATTTTTTTTTCTTTAAAAACTTTTGCTTTTTGTCCTATTTTAGAAATAGTTGTCTAATATGAAGTCCCATAGATGTCATATATTTTTTCTAGGAATTTTATACTCTTAACTCTTATGTTTAATATCCATTTCTGGTTATTTTTATATGGCAAGAAGTAAATAGTCAAGGTTTATTTATTTATATGAATATGGATGTCTAGCTGTTATATTGCCATTTGTTGGAAATACTACCCTTTCTCATGGAATTACCTTTGCCCTTTGTTGAAAACCAAGCATGTATCAGTCCATTCATAGATTCCCTATTGTGTTCCATTAATGTATATGCCTGTCTTTATGCCTTCATTACACTATTTTTCATACTATAGCATTATATTGTCTTTAAATGATATAATGTAATTCTTTCAAAATGTTCACTAAAACTATTTTGGCTGTTAAAGGACCTTTGTAATTCCATGTAAATTTGAGATTAAGTTTGTCATTTTCATGACGATTGGGTGGCTCAGTTGGTTAAGCATCTGCCTTTGGCTCAGGTCGTGATCCCAGGTCCTGGGATCGAGTCCCACATTGGGCTCCTTGCTCAGAGAGGAGCCTGCTTATCCCTCCGCCTGCCACTCCCTCTGCTTCTGCTCTCTCTCTCTTTCAAGTAAATTAATAAAATCTTAAGAAAAAACAAGTTTGTCATTTTCTACCTAAATTTCACCTGAAATTTTGATACTGCATTAAATACGTAGATCAATTTAAGGAATATTGACAGCTTTATAATATTCTGTTTTCCAATCCATGTACATGGCATATCCCAACACTTATTTATGTCATTTTTACTTTCTTTTGGCAATGTTCTGTATTTTTCAATGTAAATATCTTGAGTATATTTTGATAAGATTATTCTTAATGCATTTCATGTTTTTAGATGTTACCATATCTGGCATTTTCCCCCATATATGGCATTTTTAATTAAAATTTTACTTGACCATTATCCTTGCAGATTGTCAAGACAATATCCATAGGGAAAAGCACATATCTCTTAGTTTTTATTTTACTTGATACCTGGTTACATGGTGACTAGCGTAATCTATCTTTTTGCCTCGTTATTTTCAATAAGTTTTCCTAACTCTTCCTCAGACACAGATATTGGTGACCTTAATACATTCTTTACAGTTCAACTTTAATAATGCTAAAAGAAGTTAAAAATAAAGATTTCTATTGTAATTGTAGTTATCTATCAAGTTAGGAAGATAAATTGGAAAATAGGCAATGAGAACCTGATCAGATCCACTCTGGGTGTGACTATGTATATGTGTGAAAAAAAGGTGGGAGGAGTGTATAGAAAGAAAAGACCCAGTGGAAGAGGAAGGGAGAGTACCAAGACAGTAGGAAGTATTTGAAAATATATTAGCAAGAAAATAACTTAAAAAAATTTGTTTTTCTTAAAAATTTGTAGAGTAAATACTCAGGTATCATATATTATACAGGTTATATTCATTATTATTTTATGGATGAAGAAATTGAGGATTAGAAATACAGTGTCTTTCCTAATGTTATGGAAATAGTAGCAAATGATGCATCAGTACTTGGGTCTTGTGACTCCTCTATTTCTTTTGATTGTACTGGTTCCCTCAATTACCTAGGTAGAGCTTTTGCAACTCATGTAACTAATTGCATCTTACAGCAGATCTACATAGACATAATTATCCCTGCCTGAATCCTATCCAGCAAACAAACAGTTACTTGGTAAACCTAAATTAATGTGTTTTACTTCTAAAAATATTATATTACATTTTATTTTTTATTTATGTTCTACTTGGTCCAAAAGAATTTTAGAGGGGCACCTGGGTGGCTCAGTGGGTTAAAGCCTCTGCCTTCGGCTTGGGTCTTGATCCCAGGGTCCTGGGATGGAGCCCCACATTGGGCTCTCTGCTCAGCAGGGAGCCTGCTTCCCTTCCTCTCTCTCTGCCTGCCTCTCTGCCTACTTGTGATCTCTGTCTGTCAAATAAATAAATAAAATCTTTAAAAAATAATTTTAGAAAGAATTCTTCACTAAGATTGCTCAGTCATGAGACAAGTGAAAAGAGATTGAGTTAAAATACTTTAATCCTGTGATGGCTAAACTTTATTATTGAATCACCGAAAAGTTACACATTCAAATCAAACAAATGAATAATTAAATGCAGAATTACTGAACTAGCATGAGCTTAGTTTTGATGCCAGATCTCTTTCTCTTCGAAATTAATAATGGTTGTCTTTTGACTGGGTTAATCTCAGTTTTGTGCATGTTTTTTTAAAGTCTTAGTGTACCATCTTCTTTTCATATGTGTTGCAGAAAGAGTTTAAGAATACTACTATAGGGCACCTGGGTGGCTCAGTTGAATAAGGGTGTATCTCTTGATTTCGGCTTAGGTCAGGGTCTCAGGGTCCTGGGATCAAGCCCAGGCTTGATTCTCAGGCTCCATTCTCAGCCAGGAATCTGTTCGAGGATTCTCTCCCTCTCCCTCTGCCCTTCCTCCTGCTCATGCTCTCTCTCCCTCTCTCAAGTAAATAAAATAAATCTTAAAAAAAAAAAAAAAAGATCCACTGGGGCACCTGGGTGGCTCAGTTAGTTAAGCGTCTGCCTTTGGCTCAGGTCATAATCTCGGGGTCCTAGGATCAAGCCCTACGTCTGGCTCTCTGCTCAGCGAGGAGCATGCTTTTCCCTCTCCCTCTGCTTGCTGCTCCCCTTGCTTGTGCTTTCTCTCTCTCACTCTCTCTCTCTCTGTGTCAAATAAATACATAAAATCTTAAAAAAAAAAAAGTTCCCACTTTATAGTTAATTTATAGTTAATTGCAGTTAATCTGTTACCAAGGTTTTTTTTATTTTTAAATGTGGATTCACCTACATTCTCTCCTCTTTTCTTATTATTCCTTTTAAAAAATTTACATATAATATATGCACTGCACCACCTCTCATGGTCTCCTATATGGTTTCCTACTCCTTATTTTCTGTTTTTCTCCTTTATGCCTTAAAATCATTATATGGCTCATGTTACTCTGTCCCTGAGCTTCCCACCTTTTGTAGTCACCATGCCTTTTGCATTGCTAGTCTTTTCCAAAACAATGCATTCATTGTGGTGTAAAGTTTGAAATATATTCCAAAATGCTTTTTACGTACAGTGAGTGTTTTCAGGAAATTCCATCAGTTTTGCTCTCTGGTAGAACATAATATCCTGGAGTATCAACCCAAGCTCCCAATGCTTCTATTTTAAGATTCTTCAGGCCACACTAAAACAGCAGCACTTTGAAATCTACAACTTCTACAGAAGCTTTGCCAGTACTCCTTTACAACAGATCGTGTGTTCCACATTCACATGTTAAACATAAATTCCCTGCTTCTGGTTAATTCTGTGAGATCCTACCAAATGAAAAAGCATGAAGATTGCCTGCAGAAGAAGTTTGCTGTGATACGGGGTCAAGTGGGAGCTATGACTACTGGCACCAACCTCTCATTACTGTAACTACAAAGAATGTTTATTTAAGAAGTAAGATATTTAAAGGAAAATTCAACATTCACAACACTGATGTAACTGATAGTGGCTAATTAGCAGGAATCTGCTGAACAATCCAATGAAATGGTAAAGTACTATTTGACCATAATAGAATTTTCAAGAATTTCTGAAGTGATATATATGGTTAACTCTGGGTAAGCTGTGTACAGCATCAAACATTAATATTTCATTTAGATAAGTTTTTTTCACTTGGAAAATAGCCAACTATAGAAGAGTTATCAGGTACTAAATAAACCATCATTTCTTCTGGGTTAGTTTGTCTGGACAAATATGTCTACATTTGCTTATTATTTTAGAAAAAAATGTATAGTCACTTTTGACATTTCTTTGTTATATAATGTCAATAATTGTTCAATTTTCCAAGATATTCATACACACACCAATACGTACACATGCATATATCTAGAGAAAATAATAATTTCAAACTATTCCATACAAAGTATCAAAATTATATTTTAGTAGCAATTGATCCCTTTTCATATAAGTTGTCCTTGGAATTTTAAAGCAGCATTGTTCTATGGTTTATAATAAAACACCAGAAACTTTCTTCAAGTTGCTAGAAAAAGAGAAATTCTTTTGTTACTGTTAGTTGATACTTCCTATCTGAATATGTTAAGTAAAAGTTTCATGTTAGGTGATTAACATTGACTAGATAGGGTTTTATTTTTCCTATGGAAGACAGACAAATTAGTGTTTCCAGGATGGTTTTTTGGCATCACGATATATAATACTGTTTTATTTCTCAAACTGATTTATTATGTTTCAGATATTTCCTAAGGCAATTTCCTTTTTTTTTTTTTAGAACATGTACAGTAAGTTAATCTATTAGACTGAAGCTCAATTTTCCCCTCCTGTGCTAAATCTGATGATGAGGTTATAATTCTTTTCTGCCAAAGAAGAAAGACACAATACAGAATAAAGGCCTCTATTTGGAAAATTTCATCCTTCATTACTGATATTTTTTATTTCATATTGAGAATTGTGCTATGCTTTAAAAATAATAACAAAAACTCACTTTAATACTTTAATAATTTATATAGAAAATATGGTTCCAGAGAACAAAAACTTAAAGATATTATGTTTTTTAATAAGCAGATGATTCTATTTTCACCTAGAAGAATAGCCATTTGGGATTATTCTGGAAAGTCTCAAGTGAACATTAAAAAAATAATGACCTATTTTCCAATTACCCTTATCCCTATATGACTGTTTTGCTATTGTGGATCATTTAATTAAGATTTGTTGAGTATACTTACTTCAGTTTTCATCTGCAACTTAATTCCTACAATTCATCATTGGTACACGTTCTTGTGATGATGCTTACGGCACTCTAGTTACTAGAACTTAGTGTTTCATTTTGACCTCCTCATCTCCCATAAATTTCTGGGCTATACTGCAGGCAATCAGCTGTGTGCACAGCCATGCTCTATAGTTATCCCCCAGAACCTATCTCCTCCAGAAATCACTAGTTTAAGCACTGTACTTTGGGAGTATAATTTTTATTGTTCAAGTATTATCTGTTTGCTTATTTTTCTACCTCATTGTGACCTTCATTTCCTTGATGTTGCTATTATTGGCCTCTCTTTATTCCTTAGCTTGATTGTTGACGAATAAGGTCATTCTTCTACCCTATCATGACATTAGGCAGCTTCATATCACTGTCATAGGCCACATTATTTGTTAGCTGCTCGTGCTCTTTCCTTCTGTTTTTATTTTTTTCCTTTTTTTAAAGATTATTTATTTATTTGACAGAGAGAGAGCAAGCAAGCAGGCAGAGTGGCAGGCAGAGGGAGAGGGAGGGACAAGCTCCCTACTGAGCAGGGAGCCTGATGCAGGACTCCATCCCAGGACCCTGAGATCATGACCTGAGCCGAAGGCAGATGCTTAAATCAGCTGAGCCATCCAGTCACCCTGTTTCTATTTTTTTCTTAACCAGCTTAAATTGCATGAATCATTAGGTCAGTAAGTGCATGTCAATATCCAAAATTCCCTTGCCCCACTGGCTTTGACTTTTTGATCCTAAATATCACCAACCACTGATGAAGCCAACTATTTGCTTTATCTGTCCTACATGATTGCATCCAGACAGCTAGAGACAGTAACAATGCATGTAAAATTATAATTATTGTATATTTATTAGCCATGCAATCCTACCACATTTTGTTTCTCCCACCCTTTGAAAAGATTATTTCAAGACTGCTCTGTTCTCTATAAAACTCAGCATCCCTGTTATTCCTTTATTCCCTATAGATAATCTCGCCTAAACGAGAAAAACAAAACAAAATCCTCTTATTTAAAAAAGTTTTCAATGTGATATGGGAGACAGAGAAGTGAACGTGTATAGGGAACTATTCGATAGGACCTTTGTCATCTGCACCATCTACTCTGTCCCAGCATGTTACTAAATTCAAAGTTTTGGGGCCTTCTGCTTAGCTGACCACACCTTCCATCTTGCAACAATTTGTGTTTCTGTCTTTGGGTTTTTTTCCTATACCAACATAATTTTTGTTTTTCTTCCTACCTCTCTGCACCCACCTCCTCAACGTTGTTTGCTTGCTCATTTTTCTCTACCTTTTTGTTAAATGTTGGGATTGTGTAGGCTCAGTGAAAGACATCCCCTTTTCTTTCCATCCTATACTTCATGCCATTGACTCCGATTATATTTCCAGCCCCATCCTCAGCTCGTCTCTGGAGGAGTATATCAGCTGTCTTCCATGTATCATAATTTAGATGTTCAGAAGCATGTCAAAATCAGTATGTCCCAAGTTTCATAATATTGCATGCCTGCCTTCCTCCTGTGTTTCATTTCTTAATGGAAGATACAACCATCTACCGGTTCACAAAGCCAGAAACTTAGGAATCATTCTGACCTTCTTCTTTCTTTTCACCCTTTATTCAGTTCATTAGCAAGCCTTGTTGATTTCACCCCCATATGTTTGGGTCACCACATTTCTCAACATCACCACCGTCATCATGCCAAGTACAAGCCACCATCTCCTCTGGCCTGGACTCCTTCAACAGTGTCCTATCTGGCCTGCCCACAGTGTCTCTTAGAGCTCTTTCTTGTTTGACATAATGGGAAGAGTTTGAAAGGCAAATATGATTATTTATCTTTTTTGCTTTAAACGGTACTCCAGCCACACTGTTTTGTATCAGTTGCTTTAATGTGTCAACCTCCTATTTACCTAAGGGCCTTTTCACATACTCTTGCTTCTATTTTACATGTATCTCTCCACCCCCAGCACACCTATTTCCCCCCTCCCTCACCACTCTTGCCTACTTGGGTTTTTGGTCTTGACTCAAATATCACTTCTTCAAAGAATCCTCCCTTGACACTCCAGATAAGCTCAGTCTCCTGAAATTGACTTTGACAGTATTCGATAAATTGACAATACCCTATAATTGTTTCCCATAAAAGCTGGCTTAACAACTCTAAGTATGTACTGAAACAGTGATACAATTTCATGAGAAACAATCGTTTACTGAGTGCCTACTATATTCTTGAAAATTTAAAATCTATCAGGGAAGTCATCGACATTAAAAAAAATAAGCAAAATTATACTTTCAAAGATTAATGCAGCCCTTATTTCAGTTGACTGAATATTTTTTTCAAGTACCTACCATATGCCAGCCATAAACAAAAGATGTAAGCCCTGCACTGGAGGGACTCAGACTAGCAGGGAAAACATTAAAAAACAAACAAACAAACAAAAAATACTATAAGATAATGAGCTATATATAATGCAGGTGTTTCGAAAGCTTGCAGATGAAGGAAAGATTGAGCGAACCTGATAACTATGTTAAAATAAATACTCCCTAATAGATAGGACATCTAGTTCCTAAATCTATATGATTACATAAAACGATTGTGCCCTTCAGGCAAGAAAGAGCCTATGGAAATGAAATTTCAAAGGGACGTCTACAAAATCATACATTTGCTTTTCTTGGTTGTTTGAATAAATCTGAGCTAATCATGCCCCACCCCCTCATCCCTCCAAGCTTTTCATTTTTTCAGATGACTGAAAAGATTTATTGAGACCTTACGGCTGTTCACTCCCTAATAAAGTTCTCCCTCAGTCATCCTGCTAATTTGGTTGACTGGTCTATTTTTAAAAATTAGCAGTTTTCAGAAACAGCCTCCAGTATTGTGGCTGTGAAAAATCTGTTGAGAAGAAATAAAAGGCTAAAACAAAATCTAATACTGTAAGCAAGTATAAATTTTTTGGAATGATATATGATTCTGTGTAGTGCCAGTTTGGTCCCTGAGGCAGGAAAGAAAGAAATCCGGTTTTCTGAAACATTCAAATTTCTTACCTAAGCTCAGCTAAGAATACATCATTATGGGAAGCAGAGTGGAAAGTCACCATTTTATCCTTTAATTTACAGTGTCAGTGGGAACAGCACAACACAAAATCCAAAGTTCAAAGAGAGAAAAAGATTTGGCTTGTGGTGGATATAAACTTAATTTCTTTGAATCAGGTATCTAGGCCCTCCTGTGTAGATTTAACACTGGGCATTCTAGACTTCTTTTAATGGTCTTTTATAAATTTCAGAAATATGATAAAATATTCACTTAAAAGAAAGCCACTTGGTAAAAACTGATCTAAGAAATGATTTGGGTTGGGTTGGTTTATGAAGTATTTTACTTGTTTTAAGATAGAACAACTTTTTTAGATTGCCCTTCATTTAATACAAACGGTCAATTCTACTTTCTACCTCAGTTGTGATATTAATCTCTCCATTTCTTTCTAAATCCTATTAAGAGAGAGTAGAAGCTTAACTTTATCATCTTAATGCCAAGATCTCAGCAAGCATTTATCTAGATATAAACAAGAATGCCTTTCAGAAGGTTATATCCTCATTGTGATAATGAAGAAAGGGGCTCATACATTAATTGCCATGATTTCACAAGATAGAGTGTTTGGTAAGAGTTACACGCACCTTTTATTATTTTTACAGCCTGATAAATGAGAAAAGTTAAGGAGCAATTATCTTGTGATTTTTTAAAAAATGCAGCTTAAGGACAGACTACTCTTAGCAACCAAGGTCTACCTTCGACTGGACTTAATTCATATCGAGTACTCCAACAGATCTCAACCCAAGCTGCTTGCTAGCATCACCGTGGACAGAAGTAGCTTTTAGAAATACCCCTTTATCACGTGCTCCCCACACAGAGTTTCTGCTGAAATTGGTCTCAGAATGGGCCCTGACATGGGTGTTTTTTTATTCATTCATCCTTATACTTAGCATCACTGGCTGGATGCTTGAGCCCAGCTCACCTCTCTATTAATTAAGTGAGGAGTGGCAGTCTGGTAAAACCAATGGCTTAGAGTATCTGAAATTCAACTCTGAGAATGCGGTCTAGTCCCTCACCCATGCCCCCCACAAGTGATTATACTCTCTTTTTTTTTTTTTCAGTTAATTGTCCCATTAAACAGATCCCATTGATTTAATATCCTAACCATTGCTAAAATAAGGCATTAATTTATTCCAGCAGGAAGGAAATTCAGTGGGAAGAAAAACCATGAGTTAAGTCACTTGCCTGGCTAAATTGACACTTGTTCTCTCCTGAACATTCAGTGAGATAGCCCTTCCCCAAACTCTCCATTGGTGAAATAATTTATCACTGTACCACTGAATACCTCTGCCTTTTAAAAAATACATAATTGAATATGAGTGAATCCTTGCATTATATTTTCTTCTAAAAAAGTACTGTTCCTGTTGTCAAATTGGAACATATTGTACTTCCTATATATATCATCCACAAGTCATTTTTAAACCTGGATCACTGTCTATCCTGAAATAAAAGGTCTACTACTAGGGAGGGGCAACTTTATCCTCCTGCATCTATTAAAGCTTCCAATTCCCATCTGCTGTGCATTGCTGAAGGGGCTGCTGTGAATTTCCCATGGTTTCTGCAGTTTTTAGGAAATAAAATTTAAACGGTCAAAGTAAAGAAAACCCTTTATAAGTGAATTCTGTGGAATTTAAGTATATTTAGAATGTAGACAAATCCCATTTGTCTTGGCAACATGTTATAGGCATTTGTATGTACAAAGGAATTGCCCATTAATCCAGCTGATCGGCAGCAGGATCCAGTATAAGGTCACTCTAAAAGCCAATCCAGGGGTGCCTGCGTGGCTCAGTGGGTTAAAGCCTCTGCCTTTGGCTCAGGTCATGATCTCGGGGTCCTGGGATGGAGCCCTGCATCGGGCTCTCTGCTCATCAGGGAGTCTGCTTCCTCCTCTCTCTCTGCCTGCCTCTCTGCCTACTTGTGATCTCTGTCTGTCAAATAAATAAATAAAATCTTTAAAATAAATAAATAAATAAATAAATAAAAGCCATATGGACCCAAAATGGGTCCATAACTACTGGAGCACCTCAATTGATAATGTGAGGAATGGCCATGGTGGGAGATTTATAAATATATATAATATACACACACACACACATAATGTACACATAGAATTCCATGTGTACATTAGTGACCAGGTAGCATTTTACTAATATCCAGGAGTGGGACTCCACAGTGATGACGATGCTGTCCTATGCCAGTTCTGTGTACCCATGTGTCTGGGACACACACATACGTATAGGCATGTAATTATGTGTGTGTGTATATTTATAGCTGTTTTTCTATCTGCATACCTAACCCAATATATCCTTCTTCCATTAGCAAAACCAAAACCATCAAAAGCTGGTGGTTACGGGACGCCTGGGTGGCTCAGTTGGTTAAGCGGCTCCCTTCGGCTCAGGTCATGATCCCAGCGTCCTGGGATCGAGTCCCACATAGGGCTCCTTGCTCGGCAGGGAGCCTGCTTCTCCCTCTGCCTCTGCCTGCCACTGTCTGCTTGTGCTCACTTGCTCACTCTCCCTCTCTCTCTGACAAATAAATAAATTTAAAAAAATTAAAAAAAAAAAGGTGGTGGTTACAACCTATGATCAGACCTAAGAAATAATTTCACTCATTATCAGGCTTTTGAACCTGAATTTGGAAAAATAAACATGGCTGGCTTACATAAATTTCACTCCCTGTGCCCCTCACTGCATGGGGTTGGGGGAGGGGGGTAGTGGAAACATAGGTTTTTGGGTTTTTTCTTTTGTTTTCTTTTTTTTTTTTAATGCTCCCTGAGCTCTGCTAACTAAACCCTGGGCAGAGAATCAAGAACTAAAGAACCATCAGTTTTGCATAACAGTTAAAAGTACAATTCTCTGAATTTGATGTCTGGTTTTTACCAGGTTCTTACAGTTTGACCTTAAAGATTTACTAATGTTTCTAAATCTGTTTCTTTTCTAAAAATTATGACAAAAGGTCTGCATTATGAGAACTATATGTGATCAATCCATGCAAAGCCTTTAGTTAGTGCCTAGTATAGAATAATTACTCTGTAATTAGTAATGATTAATACTGCACTGCAAGAAAGATATTTTTATAAGTGGATATTATAGCTATTTTATTTTTACATCTATTCAGAGATTAAAACAGAGAGAGAAACAAAGAATTTATAAACCGGAACCTGAACCGACTACCTCCTATAGTCAGTGCATAAATAGAAGAGATTCGATGTAATATTGCTTGGTAGATTGTAGGTGCTCAACAATTACTTGCAAAATTAATGAAAATAGGTCTTGATAGAAGGGGAAGGAGAAAGGAAGAGGTTACCACTGGTGCCTCTTGAAAGAGCAGTTTCCAAGATACTTCAGCTTCAGGTAATTAGTTGGGAGAGAGTCATATAGCTCAGTACAACAGGGGGATGCTGCCTGCTTAATAGTCAAGGATGATAAGTAAAGGAGGTGCTTATCCACCTGGAGTGAGGGGAGGAGATCCAAGAGAGGTATGGGATCAACTCTGGCAGTAGATGGTGAAGCAAAATCCTTAATCTTGTCATCTTGTCCCTTGATGACTAAGGAGCCCAGATAAGTTTTCATTATATGAGCATAAGTAAGGGGGAAAAAAATGAATTCAAATGAAAAAAAGAACTATAAAAATCCAAGGAAGAGAACAGCATCTTCCCCATGATTGCTGAAAATCTATGCCTCTGGAAACTACCAACATAGAAATCAAGCATTTACTTATATCCTTTGGTATACATGAAATCATGAGCTATGTAAGACAACAACTGAGATTTATGAGAACAAATTGGAATGTTGAGTGATAACAATGTATTATAATTGTTATAATAACAGTTATGATTATTAACAATGTGACAAGTATTCATATCTGTCAAAAAAGGTATTAATAACAATAATGAATATGTTACTGAAGTACATTTTAAATTATGAGATTATACTTGACATTGTTAGATTTCCTAATTGTCACCTATGCAATTCAAGTACCTGCCATTTTCATTAATGTCAGATATGGCCAAGAGGTGATGCTCAATTGTCAACAACAACAATTATGTCAATGTCCTTTATATCCGGATTAGCGCTGTTATCACTATTGTCATGGTAATTCTAAATGTAGATAATTGCCTCTCTTCTAGAGATGATGGAATTGTGGCTCAGAAAGGTTAGACAATTTACCTAGAAATAAAAGTACAGGACAAAGCCCTTGTCTGTGGCTAGGACACTAAAGCATTTCCAGTCAAGTGACCTGCACACATGACAACCTCATTGAAACTCAAAGTTCTGTTTTGAATAATGGAGAGCTGGACATGTTCATCCAGTGCTATTTTGTAAGAAAAGCGATGTGAAGGTGTTTTAAACATTTTACTATGTTATTGGATCAGACTTTCTACAATGACACTAGCATTCTTTTTGCAAAGGTTTAAAGCTCATCATTTGGAAACACTATTTGATGTGAATCCAGCAGGAACTACTCAATCTCACATACTCCTACATCTAATTTATACAGCATTCCCATTTAAATGTTTTAATTATTTATTTATTTAGTTATTTTTGGAGAAAGAGAGAGAGCATGTGGACAGGGGAGGGGCAGAGGGAGAAAGAGAATCCTTTTTAAAATTTTTTTTATTTTTAAAAGATTTTATTTATTTATTTGACAGACAGAGATCACAAGTAGGCAGAGAGGCAGGCAGAGAGAGAGAGGGAAGCAGGCTCCCTGCTGAGCGGAGAGCCCGATGCGGGGCTCAATCCCAGGACCCTGGGAACATGACCTGAGCCGAAGGCAGAGGCTTTAACTCACTGAGCCACCCAGGTGCCCCGAGATCCTTTTTTTAAAAAAAGATTTATTTATCTGAGAGAGAGAGAGAGAGAGGGAACTGAACGGGGGGGGAGGGGCAGAGAAAGAATATCTCACAAGACTCCCCACTAAACATGGAGCCTGATCTCATGATGCTGACTGAGATCATGACCTGAGCTGAAATCAGGAGTTGGAGGCTCAACCTACTGAGCTACCCAGGTACCCCTACAGCATTCCTATTTATAGTTACAGCTATATCAATGCGAGTCATCATTTCAGGCTACCCCCTTTTATCCCAGTATCCAGCTTTGAAATGCTAGGCTATTACTTACAGCCTAGATGGCAAAATAGAACCCCTCCATCCATAATCTTGGACCCAAGCCAGCCTGTCAAAACTGCTCCCCACGGGAAAAGAAGTGGGAGCTGGTGGAGTGGTGGTCACTTCTTAGAAAGCTGTGCATGGTTAGGAGATCACATGTCAAAGGCGTGGCTGCTGGGAGATTTCCTGCAGAGATCCAGCAGGATGGCAGAATGGCAGAAGGCTGTGTAGTACATCTTCCTTACAAAATCTTTAGGAAAATTACTAAGTTGATGAAATGCTAAATGTGGAAAAAGAGTGAAGGGGTGGATCCTCTCATCTGGGTCTGACATATGTAGCATGGTTGAAATTTTGCACACTCTAATGCAGATAAGCCAAAATCTTTACTCTCTATATGTTCTATAAGTGATCTAAATATCCTTATGAGCCTTGCCATTCTGGCTGGTAGAAAACGAATATAAGGTTCTCAAGCTTCTCTTATTTAAAACCTCTGCTGTTCTTCTTCAAAACATTTCAAAACAGTCTCAAGAAAATATACAATCAATTCAAATCCCAGATCCCTCTCAGAACTATTTTCCCATTTTCTCCCAGCTTCATTAATGCACTTATTTGAGTTTGGCGAAGGATCGGTTTCCTTGGGCTGTCTTCTGGGTTCACGCCACCCCACCCTCATGCGACATGGTGGGTCTCGTCTTTCCCATAGGCACCTGGCATTGGTAACTACTAATGCCTTTTTGATGCTGCTTTGGTTCTTGTGTGTGCTGTGAGCAGCTCCTAACGCTGATACAAAACGAGGAGAGACCCAGGATGTTCCCATCCTTCCTATCTGATTCTCCGGATTTCACCTCTTCTTTCACAGAAGCTGCAAAACCCAAGGCTGAGACCCTTCTTCCTGTAGGCCCTTGCTTTGGGCTTCCTAGCTCATAGTCTTGGCTACTTGGTTATTGCACCTGTTGTGAAGGTAGCTCTGTGACAGTCTTCTGGCTGTCAACACAGCTTGTCCTCCCTGTACCCAGTGGGACCCTGCAAGATTTGGGGAATATCTTCTACTTCAGGAGTCAAGATAGAATATCAAAGTAAATTCAGCTAGCACTATTTTCCATCTGCTCAGAATGTTCCGTGTCTGCAAAGGAGCACACTACACTGCAAGGCAGTCTGTGTCCCAGCCTCCATTCTGCATTGATACTCTCCTCACCCATTTCTGAACAGCTGCCCTGGAGTGTCAGAGCCCTGCTGAATATGGGACTTCTGTCAGCAGCTTGTAATCATTATGGGTTACACCTGGAGGAGAAGAAAGAAGCAAATCCCCTGCAATGGGGCTTTCCAAACCCATTTGGTCAGTTTTCACCACCTTATTGTTTTGACTCTAAATGAAGACCCTAGTGTCTGACTTCTGACTTGACTTCTTCTCTGCCCCCAGCTACTTCCCATCCAACGGAATGGCAGTCGTTTACTTCCTTCCGGTCTTACAGAATTCTATCAGCCTCATTGCCTCCTCCAAATGTACCAGGACCCCTTCTTTCTAACCTGGGGGCATACCATTGAAAGTGTTGCAGGTGAAATATGATTTATTCGTCAGCTCAATACTACCTAAAAGGTTTTCCTTTTAAATCGGATTTCCTTCAAGGCTCTGGGGTAGGCAATTCTCTGGAGACACCAGAAATAGGTTGTCAAACCAAACCCTCAGTTTAACCTCAAAAGTAAAAACATGCTGCCCTCCTGAAGATCAGTCTCATGGATCACAGTGAAATTGATGCCTGGGTGTGTGTGTGTGTTTGTGTGTATTTCTCTTATACTGCTGCTTGTAGAGTCTTCCTGTGGTCTGAATGTAAGAATCACCCTATTTAAGATGGGACACAGTTGGAACTGGACCAACTTGTCTTCCTTTACCCTCCGTGACAGTCAGGGAGTATTTCTGTCTCTGGAAGAGCCCGTTACACTCACGCAGTATTACTGGCTCTTATAACAAAATGATACATTTTATTGCCTTGTTTACTAACCCTTCCTGTTCTGGTATATACTACTGCAATTTAAAATTTGGCTTTCAGTCAAAACCACACAGCTTCTTTTAGTGGTTTTACTCTTTATTTTCTACCAGAGCATTTTCGCCCAACCTGAACAAAATAAGATACAGTCACTTGGGATATATAAATTCTCACAACCTTTCAAATTTGTCTGTTTCACATTAGGTTTACTTGTAAGGCATTTCCCTAATTCTTTTCACTATTGATAAAAATATTCAAAAGGCAGAGATGCCTGGCTCAGTTGGTTAAGTGCCCATATCTTGGTTTTGACTCAGGTCATGATCTCAGTGTTGTGAGATCGAGCCCTAAGTCTGGCTATGCGCTTGGCATGGAGTTTGCATGAGGTTCTCTCCCTCTCCCTCTTCCTACCCCTGTGCCTCTCCCCCTGCTTTCTCGCTCTCTCTCTCTCTCAAGTAAATAAATAAATATCTTTCAAAAATATATTTAAAAGAAAATGGCTTATTATTCTATTTCCTCTAAATCCTGGCTCTACCTATGCCATTGACAAACTGTTCCAGCTTATATTAATATTGATGACACGTTGATATTATTTCAACATAAACTTGACTATTAGGTTGGTGTAGCTCAGTGGCTAAGAAGCAGAGCTTTGGGAAACTCCTTGGGATTTAAGTTCCAACACTGCCACTGTTGGGTTTGTGATCCCGTGCATGTTAATGTCTCCGAGGTTATCATCCACAAATTATAGATATTTACCACTCTGTAGAACTGAATAAAGACTACATGAGATAAAGTGGGTAAAGAATCTGGTTCAGCATAAGACCTCTATGGAAAGAATGAATATGCTATCTAATGGTTTGTCAGATACTATTTGCTGCAACTAATTAAGATGATGGTATCAGCACTGCCATACAGATCAGTCACAACAAATAAAAGTGATGAGATATTTTGGTCACATTCATTTCTATGAATGGCCATAAGCCTAGTTCTGGAAGCCAGAAACAGAATCCATAGAAAGAAAGTATATTTGATCTGGAGCTATACAGTTTCTTGCACTGTCTCCTGAAATAGATCCCTTTTCTAATAAATGATGCCTTCCTACGGATGGATTTGACCTCATCTTCTCCTTCATGGGCAGAGTCCACAAATCAGCCCCATGTAAGAAATCTGAACCTAGCTACTTGGGAAAATAATAAAAGGCATAAAAATAAATGAAGTTACAAATAAATTGCCAGCTTACTTGACAATAGATGTGAAGTCAAGTTTAATCTACCCCTTAATCTAGAGACAAATTAGTGAAGGACATTTTTTTTCTCCACAGCTTGGAGACAGAGCTAACTATTTTTGTCCTTTAGTGCAACATGCATTTTGCTAGTTTATTTCCACAGTTAATATCTGCTGCTATCATAGATTTGGCCTGAAAAAAAATATTTCAAGGCAGAGTTTACTCAAAGGGGGAACAAATTGATTCCATTTTTATAGTGAAACTTCAGAATCATTTCTCTCTCCCTGTTCTTTTTCAAAGGTCTGCATAATTAATTTTCTTTGTATTGCATATTTGTATATGCTTTTTTCTCTTCCTTATGTTCTTCAATACTCTGTTTATATTTATATAACAGGTGCAAACTGAGCATATAATGGAGTGAAAAACGCAGTAATAAACAGTAATTTCTTGGCTCACCCCCTCTACCCAGGTTACTAGAAAAGCATCTTGCCCTGCCCACTCTCATACAGAACATTTTGCCACTTAGCAAAGGGAAATTGGAATGAATACGCAGGATAAAACACACACACACACACACACACACACACACACACACACAGCACTGCCAAAGCCACAGATAATGTGATGCTTGACTGAGACGGTGTTTCTCAACATTGGTCAATCAATAACTATTTTTTAAAGAATTAGTATGCTAAGGAATGTGACATTCAGAGATGAAGTAGTTGAAATAAACACAGGAATCCTGCCTTCTTGGTGACCCCAGTACCAACATCTCCTATTTAATTTGCAGCTGCTACTGCTGTATATCTAGCTACTTTTACACTACAGAAATTTTCCATTCTGATGCTCTGCTGCAGGGTTTTCTCTGTAACCCAGCTCTATTCAGCATCTCCCATTGTTGTTTAGCATAGTAACACTGTGCTGTGAGTGTGCTACCAAGTCCCGAAGTGGGACTGGTTCTAGACTGCATCCCCACCAAAGTCTCATTACTCCTTCCATAGACATACTGGAAGCACATTAATCCTGGATTTGTTGCCAGGCCAGGTGATGTGTTTTCCTGCTTTGTGGGGAATGGGCAGTTTGATTGTCTCAATTAGTTCGACTGCTACTTTTCTTTTGTATTTTTAAAAATTACCTCCTAAATTTCAGCAGCTTCTTCTACTTTCCTCTGTCCTCCACATTCCCCATTCTTTTCCTCTTAGTATATTTTAGAACTTGTCAATTTTCTTTCAGAAGTAAGGGAATAACCTAAAATAATACTTGTTACCTTCTTTGTTTATATGTAAATTATCTTTGGTGCATCAATAATTGACCATATTTTTAAAAATGAGTAAGAAAATACCTCCTACATCTGAAATGAGAAGAGCACATAATTAAATTTGTGGGCACTGATAATGCTTCAGTAAGTGAAAAGAAGAAATAAATAAAAATTAAACTGTGTTGCTTAGACATATCTTTACTTAAAGTTAATGTATTTGTTAAATTTTAATTCTCAAAAGTATCTATCCACTTTTAATTTTCATAACATTCTCCTATGTTTCAAAGACAGAGGTGTTCACTTAGCAGCGATCAGATGCAAGAAACAATTTAGGATTTCTTCATATTTAAACAGACTTACATAATATTGAAATGTGAGTTAAGATTCTGATGATCAATTTTGGGTTTGATTCTTAAAAGCTAAATAACAAACCTAAATTAAAATGCTTTATTGATATTTCCTGCCACCTTGGACTACACTGTTCCCTTTGGAGATTATTGTATAGGGTGGTATAGTCTTGGTTTGCAAGTCTTCCTTGGAATTTTAATACTGTTACTTCCGGTCAGTGGCAAAAGTCGTTAAGGAAATATCTTCATTGTCAAGTGCACCTAATGGATACAGAAAAATCCCAGATTGGCATGTTAAGCTCGTCACGTTTTTTTGTTGTTGTTGTTTTTCCCAAGTTTTCAGTTTCTCTTTGCTGTAGAGAATGGTCTCAGAGCAAATCCCCCAGTGTTTCCCAGGGTCTTTCTCACAGTTTGTTTCATGTCTCCTTTTCCTAAGTCAGCATTGTTTTGCTGTTTTGATCATAAACCAGCATCTGTCACTATTTCATACAAATTTAAACCACAGGTGGATCCAGAATTCCTAGGGCATGGGGCATGATTCATTTCTCCACCCCTTTTCTCACACCCCTTGCCATGTTCAGGAATGCCCTTCTGTGAGTGGAACTTTGTCCATCTGCCCCCATGGACTACACTGCACACTCAACATAATTCAGCCAACTCGGACATCTTGGTGAATTTTAGCCTGAGGCCTGGACTACCCACTTTTGGTCTCCACAGGAGAAAGCTCTTGAAACCATTAACCTTAGGGCCACTGGGTGGTTCATTCCGTTAAGTGTCTCTCTTCAGCTCAGGCCATGATCCCCGGGTCCTGGGATCAAGACCCATGTTGACTCCCTGATTCGCAGGGAGTCTGCTTGTCCTCCCTCTTCCTCTCCCCTGCTTGTGCTTTCTCTCTCTCTCTCTCAAATAAATGAAAAAAATCTTTTAAAAAATTAACCTTAACAAATGAGGAGGACTTAGCTGGGCATACCAACATTTCACCCACTATTATGGCAATGCCAAAACTCTGGTACAAAGTACGGTGAATTGTGAGTACACTATTGAAAGCTGAAAGCAAATGTATTTTTTAATATGTGAAATGAAAATTAAAATCTAAGAGTATAAAAAAGGTGTGAAATGTTTATCCATATTTATAAGAAACTTTATGTCAAGTGATTGTTTAACTCTAGTAAAAAGATAATATTGATGTAGTTTAATTAAAAAATCCAATGCTTGTTTTGTTTGATACTGGAGTATTTTTTTTACTCCATTGCTGCTTCTACCCTTTTCTCAACAAATAAGGCAGTTATCTAATAATTGAGAAAGATCCCTGAATCTCCCTCTCCTTTTAGTCTTTGACATATCTGAAACTCTTTCAAGACTATACATTTTCTGTAGCAATGGTATCCTTTTGTTTGATCATAAAATTTTCCCTGTTTCTATTTTGTATAATAATGAGCTACTACATTATAAGGTAAATCTGACAAGCTCTTGGTATTTTAATTGGTTTACATCTTATTTGAAAGTTTTAGGAATGAAAGTAGTGTAGTTGCAGAACAATTTCTATTAAATTCTCAGAGCTGTATTTTCAACTTGAATATTATAAACACTAGAACATGGGACATTAAAGCAAAGCAAATTTATCATACTCAGTTTGATATTTGATATTATGTATATCAACCCAGTTTTTATAAATCTATTCTACCACTAAAATTCTATAAAAAATATTCTGTAAAACCAAGCCAACAGGTACCTGCCTTGGTTGATTGTGTGACAAACTTCTTAACCGTACTTGTCCTCATATTGCTTAAGATCTAACAGGGGCCACTTACAATGGAACAGTCAATTACAATATGCTATAATAAATGCTGTGACAAAAGAGGCACAGATGCTATGGAAGCAGAATTGGACAATGATAAAATGTTACTGACGGTGACACCATAGCATGGAAGGAACAGGAGTAGGAAATGAATATCAGGAAAAAAAGGATGTTCCACACAGAGAAGATAACATATGCATTGATTAGGAGTCTAGAGAGGAAAGAATATATTTAAGAAGGTGAAGATTGGAAAATTTGTATTTCAATGAATCAATATTTTCCAAGTAATGGGTGGGTGATTTTTCAAGATTATGCATGGAGAGCAAATCCATTCAAAGTGAAAGCTAGACCAGTAGATTTTAACATTACAGGGTTCTTAAATTTGACTGATCTGTATAGTCGTTCCCTAGGGCTGTCATAACAAAAATGCCGTGGGCTGGATGGATTAAACAACAGAAATTTATCTTCTTACCGTTCTGAAGGCTGGAAGTTCAAGATCAATTTGCTGACAGATAAGACTTCTTCTGAGTCCTCTTGCCTTGGTTTATAGTTAGCCGCCCTCTCCCTGTCTTCAGTCAGTCTTTTCTCTGTGTGCATATGTGACCCTGGTATCTTCTCCTTCTTATAGAGACACCGGTAAGATTAGATTAGGGCTATACCCTTATGACATTATTTAATATTAATTGCCTTTTTTGTTTGTTTGTTTAAGATTTGTTTATTTGAGAGAGAGAGCACGCAGGAGGAATGGGCAGAGGGAGAGGAAGAGAGAAACTAAGCAGACTCCACACTGAGTGCTGAGTGCCAAGCACAACGTAGAGCTCTATCTCAGGACCCTGAGACCATGACCTGAGCCAAAACCAAAAGTGGGAAGCTTAACTGACTGTGTCACCCAGGCACCTTAATTGCCTCTTTATAGCCCTATTTCCAAGTGTAGTAACATTGGAGATTAGGGTTTCAATATATGAACTTTACAGTACACAATTCTGTCCATAAAAATGTGTTTTTATATTCTACATGGAAATCAACTTTTAAGCTTCTACCATTCACCAAGTTTTAGTGTAATATCAGAGAAGTCTATAATTACATAATAAGGCTATTGAAATATCAATCTCTTTCCCAGCTATTTCCTTAACATACTTCAACCAAAACAGTATATCATAAGAGGTTGATGGCAGATATGAGTATACAACTATCTTTTATTAGCCACACATTTGCAAAAAAATACAACAATGTACAAAAATGTACAACACTCTTCCACTCAATTTTTATTTTCAAAGATAGTGATCATAAAAACATGTTTTTAATAGGCAATTACATTTTTACTGTTTTTAATGAATTAAAAAATTTCTGTCTTCATAGCTAACTTACTAAGTATCAGTAAATACACCGCACATAAATAAAAGCCCTTTGTCCCTCATTAATTTCCAAGTGTCCAGAAACTTATTAAGACCAAAAAGTCTAACATCTAAAGCTTTAGAATATTAGCTTGGATATTAGATATGTAGATTTAGAACTTGTGTTCATCCTGAAGATGATTCACCAAAGCCAAAGAAGAAGTAAGAAAAAAATCACTGTCTGATTTAAAAAAAAAAAAAAAGCAAGCTTAAGGCTTACCTGTCTTTAAAGACTAGATAGAGAAGGATGAGCTAGCCAAGAAGAATGACCAAAAAAGCTTACTATATTGTACCATACTATGCTAAAATCTTGTTACACAGAAATAAAATAAATGAGACCCATGCCTTCACTGGGCTTACAGTGCAGTGGAAAACAACTGTTTCTGCAAGTCTTGGGAAACTAGTTTCAAGGAAGGGAGTGGTAAGTGTCAGTGACTGCGAGAATTCAGTTCAGGAAGGACAGAAGTGTTCCCTGTAGCATCAAGGAGGCTGCTTAAGGTGAGCTTTTTGAGAGGAGCCAGCGGACTGCAGTGGGGATGAATGAGTGTAAGACCCCGAAGCTTCTGCCTTTGCAGGATTCAGGGAATGGATCATTTTCCAGTCCTTATCTCAGATGGGAAAGGAGAGTTGTTCCGTGCCTTTGGGGGAAGGAAAGCTTCTGGATTACTCCGCATATCATTATTTTTGTTGCCCGTAACCCTATGTTTCATATTTACTATAAATAACTAGGACTTGTACTTTGACATTATCTGGCACTGCGTTTGAATTATGTCTGTTGATAGACATCAAAGATTGCTCACTTTAACCATCTCTTCCTCCCTTACTTCCTCCCTCCCTCCCTCTCTCTCTCTCTGTCACACACACACACACATACACACACACACACACACACAGAGTCTTCTGTTCCCAACTGTTCCTAAGAGCTTAGATTTATGCAGTGTTAGGAGGGTTATTACTTCATACAACAGCAAAAATCTCTGTTGCTCAGTTCTAATTCCTAAAATACATGGCCTCAGGATGAATCTACATTTAACTCCGATAGATGTATGCTCACTCATCTGAGATATGTCTTCTGAATCAACTGAAACATTAATATTTTCACTCTGACAGACCTTCAAATATCCGAAGACAGTCAATACTTGTTCCTTTAGTATTTTGAACCCCAATGTAAATATCAGCAGTTTTTCCGAGCAGTTCTCAGATGAGAAGATTTTCAATACTTCATCCATCCTGATGGCTCCTCTCAAGGGAGATCCTGGTATATTAATGCCTCTATAAAGACTGCCCAGAATTGCTAATGTATTTTCAGGTGTGTTTGCTCTTATATATGTACACTGGTACTATTGACATAGACACTACATTTTTCTTGATAACCCAAGAAAACTTCCTATCAATGTATGTATCTTATCAGTGGATTTATGTGGCTAGCTTGCATGAATAATGCTCAGTTTGGGAGAGGCATGTCGTAAAATGGAGTACTATCCATACCTCTTATATGCATGTGTGAGTGTGTACATACATATGTGTGTGTGTTTCACACAGCACATATAGAAAGTGACTTGAAAATATCTTTTAAGAGAAATGAAAATAGTCATAACTTTTTACCAAGTAACATCATTCCTAATAAAATAGAAAGATAATTTTTAATAAAAGAAGACCCCTCTGCAGTTGCCTTAGCTTAAACATTATTATCTCTCCACTAGAGAATTATTTGTCTCATCTGCAGTCCCTTTTTTGTCAGTCTGCCCACTATATTATCCTCAGACTTCTTCTAAATCCAGATTTAACCACTTCACTGTGCTACTTCAAAACCCTTTGTGGTTCTCCATGAGTTGCAAAGCCAAGCCCCCTAACCTGAGTTCCATGGCCTTTCCCAGTCTGGATCATGCCCATGTCTCCACTTATGCCTCCTACCACTCCCGAGCTGTTCCTCCAGGCTTTAATCACACTGAATGGGTGGGTTTCACACGTTTAGCTGTGACTTTTCAGAGATAACAGAAAGGAATTTTGGGGAGGGAGAGAGGGCAATAAAAATTAGTAATATCTGGAAATTTCTTCAAACTCTAATGTCCTTCTTACCCTTCTTAGAGATGTTCACATTCCCTTACCTTATTGAGTGTGACTGCAGTTATGAGTCGTTGCTAATAACCAAAGGATGTCATGACCCCTAATTAGAGTGAAATAGGCAAAGATAGAGCAGTACTGCTTTCCCCACCACTGTGCTATATAAGCCCAAAGCTTCCATCAGAATCCCGCACAGATACTACCTCTTCTCTGAAGCCCTGCCTGACTCCCACCATCAGGGATTCCAATATACATTATATTGGTATGAACTATATCAAATGGGATATTATTTGGTCTTTTGGGTGTAAGGGAACTCCATATGGTTGAATGTACCTGTAGATCTATGAGCACACATGTCAATGCATTTAATCCTCTGTTTACAAGTCTATCTCCTACTTAGATTGTATGTCCCGAGTATAAAAACCATGTTGTATCCCTGACAACCAGCACTATTGCCTGACTTGTGGTAAGTACTCCATAAATGAGTGTTGAATGAGATGATGATTAGTAAAAACAATTAATCTAATCCTAAACAATGGAAGAATGATGGCCTTTTACAATCATCAAAGTAAGTTCAGTATTAAGAACATGAGTAAACATGAAGTCATATGGTATAACAACAAGGTTAAAATACAAGAGTATGGTTTATGCAAATAGACAAAATACATAAGGAAACCTGAATATAAGAAGTGTTAAAGTGAGTGATGATATTATGACTATCTAATTTTAAAATTATGTTTTTTAACCCAATTTTTTAAAAGAAATACATTTTTAAGCTTTTGTTAAATGTAGGTTAAGTGGGTATCATACTATTTACTCACTGTTGAGGGCATAGAATGTCTTAAATCTTTGCATCTCCTTACATTCTATACAGTGCCCGAGTGCCATAAATGATCAATAAGATCTATTAAATGAATGGAAAATTTAAGTGCCCAAATTATACATAAGGGAAGTAATAGCCAGAAAATATTTTGTTAAGGGAACTCAATGATTCAAAGCCTAATTTGCTTCATTGCATTACGAAGCACTGGTGAAACAAGTAAAAAATGGATCCAGTATGGTTGGATGTCTTACTCTCTCACATTCCCCAGCTAGATCCTAGGGATAGGCTGGTTGAGAGGCCACACCTCCAGGAAGAGTTGGACTAAACCACAGAAGGGATCTGCCAAAGGAAAGATGGCAAGTCTTCGCTAGTCTTTGACCTTTTTTTTTTTTTTTCCATTTGTGCTGTGGATAAAATTATCAAAGGAATAAAAGCAGGTATGTCCATGCCTGGAATTCCCAACTCCTTGAGTGCTGTTGGTATAGTTTCCATAGGTGCCTGGAGCAGCTGAAGAATGGAGCTCCTGAGCCCTGATTGTGGACACCTTCTCTCCTAAGCAGGGCCCCTTGGTACTTGGGTCTGAGCAGAGGCTATGGTTCTAAAAAATACCATTGATTCCTGGTTTCTGATTTCTTTCTCACATCTTCTTTATCCCTCTATGCCTATTTCCTTCCCTGTGAACAATGCATGAATTCAAATGCAATGAAACACAGTGGTGGCTACATCGAAAGGAGAAATGGTTGAATCAAGAGCCTCTGTTCTGGCTGGAGTTTATTGCTTATTTGCCTTTGGACAGTGGCCTCTTGTGGGGATACAACCGAGAGAGACCATCAAAGCTCATGGGTCCCAGTGTGACGCTTTGACCTAATTAGTTTATTTTCACTGCTGTGTGAAAAGATCCTAGAGAAAAAATAGACCTTTCCAGGTGTGAGCTATTACCCCAAAATAGCATTTCCCACCTGCACTAGTCTGTGATCATTGTCCATTAGTAGATGTCAGAGGACACATTGTCTTCTAGTCAAGATTCACAGGACTGGCAGACGATTTTTTTTTAAGGAATGTGTTATATTTTCATGGTGGAAAACTATTCACATCTAATCTGTAGGGGGAAATATGAATAATTTATCTTGCAAATATTACAATTTATATGTAGAGTCGAAAAAATAAATTTTTAGATGAGCTAACCCTCCCATTCCTTCTAGTTTGCAGTATGTTTTAGAAATCTAGTGTCTCTTAAAATTTAAAGGTAACTAGATACAAAGTAAGGAAGTTATCTCACTTTTATAGGATATAGTATAAAGCATAATGTAATATTGATTGTAATAAATGGAGGACCTTATTTAAAAATTAAGTGTCATTCATACAGCTTAGAACTAATCAAAACTCAGTCTGAATATTTGAAAATCAAATATACATAATAATAATTATTATTATACCATTTTAAAAGGGATCCAAACCGCTAAATTGAACTACAATTTCTTCTGGCACATAAAACCTTTTAGGTATGTATAACCATCCTCATTGGAGCCCATCTTCTCTGCTCTTTAACCTTTTCTCATCCCAATGGCATATGTCTGTTTGAGTATTGGACTATTGAATGTGTTTTCTCAGCTCCCGTAGGAGAGTTACCTGCACCCTTAAGGTACTGTGCACTATATTAAGGAAAATAGAATTTAGTATCTGCAGTCTTGTGATACCTGGTTGAATCAGATGAAAATGTTAGGAAATTATTCTAAGAGTAGAGTGGGAAGGCTGAAATGCTGACCAAAAATCAATTAAAATAGGACTATAGACTTGAGACTTATAGTGCCTGAAACAAAATAAAGAGACACATGAACACTAAGAGAAGGGAAGGGCATAAAACTTTAATATACTTTTAAGACTGATAAACTACTGTTATCATATATAAAAAGAATATATTATTTCCAGTATAAATTGGCCTTCATCGTTGACAAGCTTAAGGGGAATAAAAGGAAAAAAGAAGTAGAAAGGAAACACGGGAAAGTGTAGACAAATATTCTCTTAGTAGATTTGAATGTATACCATGATTATAAATGAAGAGTAATCTGTCAATAAGCAGTTTACTTGAGAAACAGAGTAGAAGGTTAACAAAATAATTAGGTATATTATGCAAATACAAAAGTTAGAATGCAATATTTGGTTAATAGGAGTTGTCTTATATGTCATCTATAGACTCTTAGCAGAGAGAAATCTCCATGAATAATTTCAGGTCTTCAAGTATGCAAGAAAGTTTTCTGCATTTTTCTCTAGCTGAATTTAATTTGTATTCTGGGCCCCAGTTCCATCAAGTGGCAGAAACTCAATCTCAATCAGCCCTAACCAACTCTCCTCCAGGACTATGTCTACAAAAAGCCAGGTGAGGGGCCATCTGGCCCTCAGTGTCATCAACTCTCCCTGCCGACACCCACAGAGACTTCCTCCTGTCTGTCTGGTCTGTGGTCTCTGGTCCCTGCAGGTGGCCACTGCAGCCTCCTCGTCCTTATTGCAAGGACACATTAGGCCCGCAGGCTCTCTGTGCGTTTCTCACTAGTGGAATCTTGCTTCTCCTGTATTGCTCTAGGCTACAGAGAACTCTGCAAGCTGCTCTCAGCCTACATGCCTCATCAGATCTAGCTTTTAGAGAGCCACAATTCATCTGAAATTTTTGTCATTCTCTCCCAACACTGGGGCTTGTTCTTTCAGCATCAGTAAAGCAAGCACTCTTTCTCAATGATGTCACAAACATTTAAATCCTTCTTTCTTGCTTGTCATTTTCTTTCTCTTCCTAACCTTTGAAATTTTACCCTGGCATGGGAGCTGAGATAGGAAGAACCACTTCTATTTACTCAATCTTACTCTTCCAAATCTTTTGGATTTTGAAACTCAAAATCTAATACTAAATCTTATTTCTAATGTTAGTAACTTCTTAATACAATAAGCATGGAACATTCTAACCCTCTGAGTCAGGGGAAGAGGCATAAGATTAAAAAAAAACCACAAACAGAAGTCACATCAGTAATATGATAATATACTAACCTCCTGGAGATAATTTTCAAGTAATCGAATAAAATTAATTAAACCTATGCTATGTATTTACATATATGATACTGAACAGTATAGTGATGTATTTATTTTACTTATTCCCATATCAGATACTGAATAATACAGCAAATATATTTCTAGATTTGAAACTTTTTTTCCTTGTAGTAACCATTGGAAACAAACTGAAGCTATCACATTAGAATGCAGCTCGATAGAGCCAAATTCTGAATGGCTAAGCAAATGTGATCCAACTTTATCTGACAATAAATTTTTGAGTGCCTTTGGGAATGCGTGCCTCTTAGATAATGCTCCATAAAAATCACTTCTCTGACTTGAAGAATTAGAAATTGAAGAGCGGAGATTCTGGATTGTGCTACATCATGAAACTCTAAAAAGTCTGGCTTTCGTTTTCCTCACAGAAGGTCAGGTACCTGCCTTGGAAACCAGGTGAGCGACTGCTAGGCTTGGCAAGTTATTCGGAGGGTGAGGAGACTTGATAGAGGAGCGGCACACCTCCAAACAAAGGTATCTGTAGGCAACCTCATTTTCTCCAGGAAACAGTTTTGGATGTGTGGCAGCATATGATCAAGTGCTTAATTTAATATCCAGAATCTAACTTCATAGATAAAGCAGTAATTGAGAAAAATTCAATCCAGATGTTATCAGAAGTTGGTTACAGTGATAGAACAATTTCCAGATGCTTTCCTGGAATATCTTCCACTCATTGGTAAGATTATTGTTGTAGTCATTTGATAATAATGTATTTATTTTATTCAGCCTTAAATGGAATCATTTTATATAGATCAATTTAAATAATGTTTTCCAAACATTAAGGCAATAATCAAAGAAAGAGATAGAGAGATGGATAGATAGAGGTATTTAGGTATCCAGACCTTCAGAAAGGCATTTATAGGCACTAAGGTCTGTTTGTTTTTATTGTTGTTATTGTGGCTGCTTCATGATCATAATAGTAATAAAATCATATAACATGCACAATGAGAATTCCTGCAGTCCAGTTAAATCTAAAATGATTCAAAATCATAAGGTCATACATTAAAAAATATATCACGAGAATGGGAAATGGTCTGCCAAGATATCTCTGTCTGCTTTGATTCTTCTGGCACTAAATAAATCAGATTTTATTGTGTACATTCAGCCTGGCTCACAGCTTGTTTTAAACAGCCTTTTTTTTTTTCTATAACATTCATGCATTCCTCAATTCATAGTATTTATCAATCTTCGTGTTTGTGCCAGAACCTTCGTTCTAGAAACTTTAATCTCGTTCAGTATGGCTGGATCTTAGTTCAAGAATGTCAATAGTGGAATAGTCATGACTGATATTTCTTTGCTCCATTGATGAACTTTCAGGCTGAGAAAAATCAAGCCTCCACTTTGTTAAGAGAGCAGATATTATATTTTGAAGGAGATTTCACTTTGAATTGCATTTTAGGGAAAACTAGGGTACAGTGTGCTGCAAATATATGTTGTAGGCACTGTGTTTAAGGAAATAATTGAAATAGATTTTTTTTCCTGGATCTGGAGTCTACCAATTAGAATAGAGTTTACATTGGTTTTGAGTCAAAGGATATTCTCTTAGCATTTTATTTGTTTTGAAATATTTAATCAAAATAGTAGTGTTAGAAGGAATAGTTGAGTTCTAAGCACAGGGGCATCGTGTCTCTATAAAAATCATGAAGCCAAAACTCTAAGAAATACTTGGATTCCTGCTCTCCAGCATCAGTTACATCATTTTTTCATCACCACTAAATACTAAAGATTGACCAAATCCTTATTCTGTGTCTTTCAGAGTATTGGGCCTGGGAGGAGCCTGTAAACTGAAATGAACGTTCTTTAGAATTATATAAGTTTGGGGTTGATATGTACATCTTCGTTTCATACAACTTCTCCCCTGAAATGATGCCATAAAAATTTACCTGCATCATTGGTTCATTGGGCATTTTCTATATTATAGGCTGTTAGGGGAAATACAAAACTGGAAGTAAGATTTGAACATACTTTGTTCCTAACTAGGCTCTTTCACTTTTTCTCAGACGGCTGCTTCACCAAGAAGGAGTGCGTGTGTGCGAGTCACTATGCTTGTGTTGACCTCTTGAATCTCTGCTCAAACCAGAAGCTGGAAGGTCATAAATAACATTCACAATTCAAACTATTTTAAAATACAATCCAGTCTTTGAAGATGCAGAAGGCACAGAGGATTTTGTGGTGATGCCTTCATCATTATGAAACATTATTTTTCAATCTTGCATACATATACTGATATTAGACAATAATGAATCATATTCGATATATCATCAAATAAGCCCTAGCAGATTTCACTGAATTCTAGGATTCCTTGAGTTGTGTTTACTTTGAGTATAGAATTATATTAATCAAGACCCAATAAAGAAAAAGAAATTCTTAAGCTAGCTCTGTGATCTCAGTTAGCTCTCCTTAAAGAATTATTGAAAACTAATATTGTATTTTATATTCATGTTCTAGGAAGGAAGAGTAACAGGAATAAAATATAATTTAATCTTTGAATTTTAGATGAGGTTGTTTACAAAATTAAAACAGATGGCTAATGTTTTCAGATGAGGGATGATGAAGAGTTTATAAGAATGCAAGATTTTATTTCATTTTATTCATGTAGATAGAAAACAAGGTTTTATTCAGTTATTTTAAGTTTCTGAATCCTCTTTGCTATTCAGAAATTGTCTGAGGGAATGATGGGAGGTAATGAGATACTAACAAATTGTTTTAAAAGGAGAGTAGTTGACCAAAAATGTGTGCTTAGAACTTCTATATCTCATTTATTTTCATTCATTTCCCTCCGAGAGGGACGCTTCCAGATCTCCTGTGTATAACTAGCTACCTACCTGAGCCTCTGACACACTGAATTATGCTTACGTATGCCTCCTCCTGCAGTGAGCGCCTACATATTTTCTGAATCCCAGAGTCTCTAATCTTGGTGAGCGTTTATGTATTCTTGGTTTTTATCTTTCCAGGATTGTTCCTCTCTGAAGATATCTTCAATTATCCTACCCTTGCAAAAAGAATGTCTTTAATATCAGGGCTTGTTTTTCAATGAGCAAGTAACCAAAAATGCTCAAACTGTAAGGATATCCTTTTCTGTCTTTTTAGCAATCCTTTGGCTGAGTAAGAAAGTCAGAACTCTCTTGCTGTTGATTCCATTTCCAGTTATCCACACTGATAGCTACATGAAAATAATACAAGAGCACCTTATATAACAGTACAACCAACAATTTCATGGAAGACAAAGTAAATCAAATCAATTGCCTGGCTTTAGAAAGACGAAACTAGTTAATAGGGGAAAAGATAATTTATGGATATTTTGAAATTGAACAATGTTCTATAGAACCAGAGGGATCTGTGTTTTAATCCTGAGTTTTTTCTTTGCAGTTTTGTGAAATTGTGGAAGTTATATAACTTCTCTGTTAGAGAATTTGTTTCACCTATATTAAGAAAACATGTCTCAAAGTTGTCAGGAGAATTAGTCTGAAATTTGTGAGAGGTATATGAGTACATGGCACACAGTAGGACTTTAATATATATTTCCTTTATTTGTTGCAGCAGCAAGTGGGCACAATCCATTCATTTTATTCTTTAGGAGAAAGGTCTTTGATTTGGAGCCTCATTTGGCAGAGATTCTTTCTAATACTGGGGTTGAATGGCAAGGGTGGGCTTTTTTTTTTTTTTTTACTTTTTCTTTATGTAAAGAATGAATATAAACTTTTTAATATCTATAAAATAATAAGTGACTTGTAAAATAAATGAGTATCTAACAGGCAACACATAGAAAATGGGCCATAGAAAATTCTCTTTTATACAACATGTAATTAACCTGTAGAAGATTTTTCTACACCTAGTTAGACAACAACTAATCACAGAGTTTAACAAATAGCTAGAAATGAAACTAAAATTAATTAAGGGAAATATCATTGTGCTTCAGGGAATAAGTTTATCAGAAAATAATGTATGTGATCAAGATTTATGGTTACCACACTCTCTCCTAGGCTGTAAATTTCTTTCTGGCACATTGGCTATTGTGGGTTTGTGTAAACTGCCAGCAAATTTATAGCCAGCTGATATCCAAGACAGGCTTCCCTAATCTCCACCTCTTATCCTTTCTTTCCCTTTGGTTATCTGACACACAAGGAAGCCCATTCACAATCCAGAACAAGGCCCAGTTCTTGGCAAAAAGTACCACAGACAGCAGCGTATACTTCCTTCCTATTGTAACAAGAAGTGCTTCACCACCCCAGTGTATAGAAGAAGTTTAGAAGTTCCAGCATCAGGGGCATACTCCATGGAGCCAACAAAGAGAATCTTCCATGGACTGTGCTCTATGGGTTCCCCCAAGAACTAAAAAATGAAGGATGCATTATGGTCTGGGACCTCAAGCTTGCAGTCTGTGGGCCCAGTGTAGCCAACACATACGTTGCGTGTGTCCAGCATGGCGACTGTTAGGATTTAATGTGAATGCCTGTGGTTGGGCATGCTCTGCATGCCTGACTGCAGCCCCCTCTGCAACCTGTTATTGTAAGTTTGTGGATTTGGGTTTGCAACTCGTGATGTTGAATAGTCTCTCTTTAATTGAGAAGAAAAATAATAAGTAGAGACTTTACAGAATTCTATAAAATACAAAATGCCATGCAGAAGTAAGTGGGAACCTAAAAGTCAGCAGAGCGAAAAGAGAAAATAGCAAATCCTTTTTGAAGCAACGTGTAATTAACCTATTGAACATTGTGATTTACATAGTTGGATAGCAATTAATTGCTGGGTGTGTTTAACATAACAGGCATCAGATGATTTTCATAGACACCCATCTAAGAAGTTACACAACAACATTGTCAAGAACACAAAATGCCTTTGTGACTTGTTCTGACAGCTTGCTCTCTGCATAGCCATCAGCGTCGTCTACGCAGAGCTGGCCAGTGTGGTTGACCATGTGTGTCCATCATTTCCAACTCTTGCTTTAAAGCAAACTTAGAAAAAAACAATCAGCCTATTTGAATTTTTACTTAAAGATCAAAGAAGAAATGTAAGATCTATGAATGTTCTCAGGATCATTAATTGGCCACCTTCCTTTGGTTTGCTCTAGGGGAAAACGGATGTACAAGAGTGTGTGTGTGGGCACGTGCATGTTTGTATATGTGTGTGTGCACGCGCCATTCTACCACTCCCAAGTATTTCTGGGCTATAGGGGCTCTTATTCTGAAGAGCTGACATGGTGTCAGTTTTGACAGATAACCTCAGGTGTGTAGCCTCAGAGTAGCAGCTCCTATGCTTGCTTTTTACAGCTAATCGGACTGAAGTGTGCTGCTGAAATTGCATTTCTGATGCTTGCTTTCCCACTATCTCCCTCAAGGCAATGTTATTGTGACGGACTAAAGAGCAGGATAGAAGAAATTCCAGCTTTGAATGATTAGATAGAATTTTCTTCCCTTTCTCAGGTCCTAACCCCTCAGAAAAACTTAAAAGTCTCACTGGTTAATGAGTTACAAGGAAAAGGAAAAAAAGTTGTCCTACAGAGGAAAAGAATATAAGTAAGGTATTGGGGTCTCAGCCTCTTTCCCTGCAGAAATTGATATTGCCATAATTTCTCTCTTCTTCATTCTCCCAACCTGTAAAGTCTTCCTGCAGGTCTCCCCATGGCCAGTTTTTCCCCAGCTCAATCACCTTGCCAAGGCATGACAAATTCATTTTGTTGAATTATAATATTCATTCTCAATACTTTCAAAGACTGACCATATCATACCCCAATTCCAAAACTTGACGAAGACTTCCCATTGCCTACCAATTATGACACATTTATTTCCATGGCATTTGATGTCCAGTGTGATACAGGAGCTCACTGTTCTGACTCCATTTATCACTGCTTACTTTTGTAAACCATATCCTCCAGTTTCTCTCAGCTGGAGGTTTTGGCATTCTTGGAGGGATAGCATTTTGTTGTGGATGACACAGATTATAGAATCTTTGGCCTCCTTGACTTCAGCACAGAAAATGCCAATGACACTTCTCCATCACTATGACAATCAAAAATGCCACCACCCATTTCTGAACCTCCAATGGTAATACTTTATTCCTATTCAAGATCTGTTCTTGAACTTCAGTTGCTATCCTGTCTTCATTCCTTATTCTTCTGCTTCCTTGGCTTGAAATGTCTTTCCTTCATGTCTTCATACTCTAACTTATGATGGCTTAATGAAATTATCTTCATCCCTAGTTCAAAGACATTTCTCCTTCCTCCTGAATTCCCACAGCAATTCATAATCATTGAGTGCCTACCACATGCCGGATAGTCTTGTTACTTCCCATATATATAAATTTTCCCATTAACTTTGTACTTCTTTGTTCATAGTGAGTGGTATTGAAACTTACTTAGTTTGCGAGGGTCACCCTTGCCAACTTTTTCCCTCTCCCTCCCACCAGAGGATAAGTTAGAGGTGAAATCTAAATTCTCTGCTCTTGTTAGACCTTGAGTATTCACCTGTTTCTATCCTAGAAACAAAGCACCTTTCACTAATTTTCTTGAAGGCAATATATTGACTTAGTTATTGCCTGACTTGTCATTCATTTCTTACTTTGAATACTGGACCAGTAGCTCCTTAAAGTCAAAGCATCCGGTCTATCCTCTTATTTACTAAGGACACTGAGTGGTGTGCACTGGGGTCTCAAATACATCTCAAAAAATGTTGGCTGTAAAAATTTGGATTCTGAAAAAAAATAACTAATGTATTCCAATTTTAAGTGCTCATTTTAAAACCTAGAGCAGTTCAAAAGAGTAAAAATCTAGACTATGAGAATATTGGTTGGGGATGGGGGTGGTTGGGTGAGAATAGCTTAAAAATTAAAACTAAAGAAACTTAATGAGGTTATCTTCAAGTTTTCAAACAAATATATAATAAAAATGTCATACTATAAAACCAACATAAAATGCCAGGAAATTTTTGATATTTTGAAGATGTTAAGGGGTAATGATTCAGAGCACATTAAGAAGGGCAATTGCACAATTCCCATTATCATCAACGATACTCACATGGTAAAATTCACACACACTTCAGTGGAAGCATGACCTCAACTGTCATTGGACATGTTACTTTCATGGTGTGTGATTTTCTTCTCTAATTTGAGGCAATTTAATTTTCTGCCCACTTCACAAAGAAATGTCAGGCTGAATGACTAGAGCATCGATGTTGAACATCTTTCTTCACACATTGTATTTACAGTAAAATTGATTCTGTTATCTTTGATATCACCAAATAAAGGCAAAAACTGCAATATACTTCAGTATATACTCACTTTGAAAATAAGAGTTTGGGCACAAATTACAGACATATTTATAAAACATCTTAGTAGAAATGTGAAATTTTAAAAACCAATTTTAGTAAACAAATGAAAAAAGACATTATTGAAAAACAGTAATGTCTTCTTTGTGTTCTCTGAAATTTCAGGATAAATTTTATATTGGAAAAGATTCAATATTTGGATGGTGTACTCATTTTTAATTTTATACATCAGGGGCACTTGTCTGGCTCAGTAGGAAGGGCGTTAGACTTTTGATCTTGGTGTCATGAGTTTAAGCCCCATGTTGGGGATAAAGGTTACTTAAACAAATGAATAAATAAACCTAAAAAAATAAATTTTATTGATAAAAACAGAATGGTGGTTAAAAGGACATCTTTGGAACCAGACTGTTCATACACTGGTCCCACTGTTTACCAGCTCTATTATCTTATGAGTTACATAACATTGCTGGACCTGTTTCCTTACTGACTAATTAAAAGTACTAGAATTCCACCTCATAAGATTGTCATGAAGTTAAAATAATAAATTTAAATCACTTTTAAGGGTGCTTAGCACATGGTGATGTACAATAAATATTCGTTATCAATATTAACATCTTATTAATAATATGATAGGTAGTCTATTGGAAAAGCAGGAAATAATCCAATTCTCACACTGGTTTTATTATTATGCTGTTTCAAAATACATTTGCTCTGTTTAGTTACTATATGCAACTAATGTTACATATATGTTAGGAAAAAGATATTAATGTAACACATATGTTTTATAATTATTCTAGAGGATTCTTAATTCATAAATATCAACAAATAACCAGTAATAGGACTTATTCACTAAGCCACGTGAACTTTTTATCTACCTTCCCCTTTAATCCAACACAGCCATTCAATCTAGCTGCTTCAGAATAAAAGGGACCATTTCTTACTGAATTCTTCATTTTTATTACCTAATGCTGGCTTAGCACATAGTATGTACTCAGTAAGTATTAATTTAATCCTACCTTTCTCAAAGTAAATATTCCACTTTATTTCTCCATTTCTCCATCTAGCCAGTGCATCCAACCATCCTTAACCATATGCTGGGGCCTTTGATCTTTTCTCTTTTCCATCTCAGGAACAGTTGGCGCTCCCTCACCCCCTCCTATATAGCACTCCTATATAGCACTCATAGTCCACCGTAATGTCCGCCGCCTCAGACTTCCTGCAATCAGATTCAATGCAACAGAATTTAGCACTACATTGATTTAGTTGCATGCTGAATTTGACTCTTTAACTGGATCTTGTACAAGATAGGGGCAGAGATAAATTCGATGCTTCTTTTGTAACATCTTACAGTTGGTCCTCAATAATAATTATCAACTGATAACCAACATCCACACTAGGAGCTCTTCCCTGCCAAATTCATCTCTCTACTTGCATTATTTGCTTTTTGTTCCAGTGTTGGACTGTAGTTATTTCAGTGTTAAAGGAAGGAAGATCTGTAATATTGCATATTGTATGTCGTACACACACATACACACACACACACACGCCCACATCAAATGAAGTTGGGAAATTGGGACAGGATTCTAGCTTCTGACTTAGGGACACTGAATGAGTACATATTTCCTTTATAATTCATACGCCAAATGGAGACTAAGTCCGTTGACCCTATACATGGTTTCTATTGTTATGAGGGATGGGGGATGACAGAGCAGATGACTTGGAGTTTACTGAGTCTAACACAGCTATTAATCAGTTGTAGAGACCATTAAGCATCTACTAATATAATTTCACTTGCTATTTTAATGTATTTTGCATTTCTAAAAAATTAGTATACTATTTCTATTTCTCTAAAGAATCACTTAAAGAGATTCCAAGTTGTACTGCAGTTAATCAAATAATGTAGGTTTTACTACATAAATTATAACCAAATATTGTATAAGTAATAGATCACATTAATTGAAGGAGACGCTGTTTTATTCCCACTTTATATAGATGAGGAAATTGAAACTCCAGGAGGATCACACCGTTTAGAAATGGATGGGCCAGGATTCAAACCAAGGAAGTTTGACCTGACGGCTGGGGTTCATGCTAGTGCACCACAGCGCAGGTGACGCCATCGGCTGTGTCAACAGAGCCTCTGATACCTGTTTCCTTTCTCAAAACCGATTTGCATAAGAGTGATTTTCCTGGTTTCCTTGAAGCCAAGAATGGCCAATATAGCCTAGATCTGGCCAACAAGATGAGCAGAAATGCTCTCTGGGTCTTTAATGTTCTACCCCTGGGGTAGAGAGGTGGGGGTGGGGAATAGAAAGGTGTGTTAGAAGAGGCCATTTTCCCCCCTAATATACTCGATATTGATAAGTGAGGTTGTGATGCTTGGGGCTTTTATAGCCATTTTACAACTAAAAAAAAAGTCAAAAGCATTACAGAAGAAACTCTTTAAAGGCTGTATATTTTTAAGTTTCTGGACAAGACACTGTACCTCCTTTTATATGAATGTTTTTTTACTATGAGAACAATAGTCTTTGTGCTTAGTCTGTTGTTTGTTGGATATTATTACCTGCAGCTCAAAACCTCCTAGTAGGTAAAAAGATAAATTTCTAAGACTTATTCAACTCTTAGAGCTTGTCATAGAATATAGCATTTTACTTCTTACAATTGGCAAAATTAGTATTCTCCTCTGAATATTTATAAGCATCTTTTGGGTTTTCTTATAGGTGTGACTGTATTTGTAAGACTGGGTTTTCTCCCATATGTATAGGTTATATATATTATTCTTGGTCAGACATGAAACAAATGCAAAAATTCTGTTTTTAAAGTTCAGTTTTTACTAATTATTAGATTAGATCACCACTTTGATTCATGAGTTATTTTATTTTATTTTTTTTTTTAAAGATTTTATTTATTTATTTGAGAGAGAGGCAGCGAGAGAGCATGAGCAAGGAGCAGGTCAGAGGGAGAAGCAGACTCCCCGTGGAGCGGGGAGCCCGATGCGGGACTCGATCCCGGGTCTCCGGGATCATGACCTGAGCCGAAGGCAGTCATCCAACCAACTGAGCCACCCAGGCGTCCCTAAGGAGAAGCAGACTCCCCGTGGAGCTGGGAGCCCGATGCGGGACTCGATCCCAGAACTCCGGGATCATGACCTGAGCCGAAGGCAGTCGCTCAACCAACTGAGCCACCCAGGCGTCCCTCATGAGTTATTTTAACAAGTGTTCTAAATTGCGTTGGCAAATTAAATTAGACAAAGAAAACCTTAATTTTAAAAATGTGTATCCATTTGAATTATTTGACTTTTTTATATCATATAATAATCAGGTAAATGCAAGTAAATTTCCTTTTTGTATTTGAATTGAACTTATACTTGTATTAATATGTCAGTATTTGTCATACAGAATTTATCAGCTCCTCTCACCTAAACGGTCATGCATGAGGAAATGTAAATCTTTCCTCCAAATTTAAAAATCTGGTTTTCAAACACCATACTTGCCTAGGTAGTCCTACTGGCTTTTTCCTCATCCGATTGAAGATAAGAATTAACCACCATTTAAGGCGATTTTAGAGTCTATGTAAGACTGTGTAATATGTTTCCAAATTGTTTTATTTTTTGTTTTGTTTTAATAAAACTTGGTTCATTAGGAGTTGAACATTTTTTAAGATTTTATTTATTTATTATTTGAGAGAGAGAGAGCATAAGAGTGGGGAGGGTCAGAGGGAGAACAGACTCCTGCAGAGCAGAGAGCCTGATGGGGGACTCGATCCCTGGACTCCAGGATCATGACCTGAGCCAAAGGCAGTCGCTCAACCAACTGAGACACCCAAGCGCCCAGGAGCTGAACATTTTTAACATTGGAAAAATATTCTTCATTGAAAGCTAAGAATTTTAATTTCATTGTGATAAGCTAGATATTATTGTGATAAGCTAGAATGGGAAGACTTAGATTTATGTACATTAGTAGAAACAAATGCATAATTTCTAAACCATTAAGATAAGAATATCATTCCTTAGGGAGGAAGCAAAAACAACAAAAAAGTATTTAGTTAAGCCTGCCATTCACTTTGTAATTTATCTGCAGTGCCTTGACAACTGTGACATCAAAGTACATAAAGCTACAGCTTGCTGAGCCTATTTCAAATGTGGATCTTTAACGACAAATTGCCAGTTTCAGCCTTTTGTGAATAACACCATTGCGCAAAACTGAGAGGTTTAGATATATCGTGATAGTCACCCTCTATAATATAAAACTTTGTGAAAAAAATCTAAATTAGTAGGAATTCCTACACTGAGACATCATATAATATCCTCTGAAGCTCCTATCACATGTATTACTTAAATACATGTGTTTGACTCAAGTAGAGAAGGTACCCATTCTTCACTCAAGTGCATAATGGGGGTTCAGTAAAAGTTTGGTGACTTCAATGCTTGGGGAGGGGGTTGTACATGAGGAGTGGGAATGGAGTAACAAAGGCAAAAGCAGGAACAGAAAAAAGACTAGGTCCCTATAGACAGTGGTGAAAGCCCTGTGGATTTGTGGGAAGGGCACTCAGCAGCAGTGATGCATGTATGGAAATTGGAACTCTATATCAGATGCAGTGTATGTGCTGTAGTCTCTGCCATATGACTTGATTTAGAGGTATTAAGAGAAGAGACTAAGTAAATGTGATTTGTCTCAGGGTAAGTATACAGACATCTCAAGTTGTAGGCTGTGGACCATGTTTGGGATAGAGCACATTTCCTTCATCTCACATCTCCACAAGAGAGTGAGACTTCTAATCCACTCTGCCCAGGAGAGATGATATTAAGGTGAATGTTTCTAATACCTCTCCTACTTAGCTTTCCCTGAAGGGGAGATGGAGGGATTTACTTGTTGGCAGGAGACCAAGGAAGCTGACATCCACTTGGCCATGCCCCCAAGGATCGGTGGAATTTCCTTTGACTAAAAGCAAAAAGTAGTCCTCTGTAATTCTCACTCTTCTTCCCTCTCCTCTCTCATTCCCTTTTTCCTTTTCTCTCTTGCCTCTTTCTCAAGCAAAGCATTACCTCTCTTTGCTTTCTCTCTGCCTGTGGCTCAGAAAGAACTTTTCCATTGCGGTGGTCCATTTGGGGATTGAGGTAGAAGGTCTGAATTTTCCACTGTTGCATGTGCCAGTAACAAAGCCAATACTATAGATTGTTACATGGTGCTCTGTATCTGCTGACAATTGGTTGCAATCTACATGAGGAAACCAGTCAACTGCGTGGCTTACTCTAATGTCCAATAAATCACTAGATCTGGGGGAGCATCAGCTCTCAGGAAAAAAATATATTTTAGAACTCCTCTGTGGACTGAGTGGGGAATTTGAATGGCAGACGCTTTTGTTATATAAGAAATAAGAAGTGCAGAAGTCAGAAATCAAGAAGGAAGTAAGAAACCAATGAAGTTTTGTAGCTTATTTACATGTTTCTTATAAAAATTAAAACAGTGAAAATAATAATAGGTATCATTAATAGAATATATTATTATAGGCCAGTACTATACTGTGTGCTATATACATTTATTTTATCAATTCTTCCAGACACTAAAAATTATAGACTGACAAATTCCTGTTTCTAAATGATGACTGAAGTTTGGTGTAGACTGAGAAAGCCCAAATAATGAGTGGCATAAGAAGGTTTATACATAATAGCCAAAAACATGACTTTAGTGATGTCACCTCCCTTTCCATTCCCATTTCAGACTTTGCTAATCAAGCACAATACAGTCACAACCAATCAATCTGCATTGATCCAGAGAGATGAAATCTATTCACCATTCTGATGCTGGCATATCCCCAGAAGGGTCTTAGCTCTTGATTTGCTATGCTTACATGGTACTTAGAAATCTCAGTAGCTTAGAAGAATTTTCTAAATAACGAGTCACGGGCTAAACCCACATGTACTGATAAATCAAGAGAGTCATCTTTAGTACGTCTTCTGTTTTGGGAACTGTTTGGATAGTATTTATGTCTGTGATTATCGAAACTGTAACAGAAGTCAGTAAAAGATATTTTACTGATAAAAGGCTTTCTAATTTGATCACTTTCTTCTTATATAAGAGCTCATCTTATAGATAAGAGGTAAGGAAAATATGAAAATAGAACAGACCATAAAATTAAACTACATACCATTTTAATATGGAAGGGTTTTTGAGTATAGTGACTTAGAATGCAAGCTTTGTTGTCAGACAGCTCTGGGTTCAAGTTCTGGCTCCGTTACTCTATTTCCTTGTGTGAGTTACTTGACAGCTCTACACCTTGATTTGTTCATCTGTAAAATGGATTTAATCAGTAATATTCACCGCACAGTCTTGATGGAAAGGTTGAATGAGATAAGGTATCCGAAAGCACTTAGACCTGTGCACATATAGACCATCATTCTTAACTATTATTGCATATTATAACAGAAGACAGAGGCGATAGAATGCATGGCCTTCAAGCCATGGTCCTCATAGAGAAAATTGGCATGGGTTTGAATCTAAAATTTCATTTGAACAATGAGTAATGTAATGCTTTCTGGTTTAAAATAACTGATGTAATGAAAGGATATTCCTGGGCCGCCTGGGTGGCTCAGCTGGTTAAGCATCTGATTCTTGGTTTCACCTGGGGTCATGGTCTCAGGGTTATGGAGTCAAGCACTTCATTGGGCTCTGTGCTCAGCAGCACATCTACTTCTCTCCCTCTCCCTTCACTCTTCCCTCTGCTTGTTCTTGTTCAAATAAATAAATAAATAGATAAATAAGTCTAAAAAGAAAAAAAGGAAATGAAAAAGAAAGGTTATTCCCCTGTAAGCAATGACTAAGTGGGAGACATTGGGCAATCTACCCAACTTCTCTGAAACCCATTTCTATAAAATAATGATGTCAGTTTGGATGATCTCTTAATCTGTACAATTCTCAAAATCCATTTTTAATTGGCATTAATGATTTAGCATTGATTTACCCCTTCAAACTTTGTGCTTATCTTTGGGTTTTTACAATATTAATATCTTTATATCAATACAGTGCCTAGAGAATTTCAACTGTTTCTGTTTTTCCAGCTTACTTTCTCTCGAGGAGTATCACAGTAAGTAAATGTGATTTCATTACTATGAAACTGATTATTGTATTAGCTACAAATTTGAAATTATAGTCATGTTAATAACATGTGTAAAGCAGCACAGTAAGAATAGATTTAGTGTAGATTTAGTGTTCACATTTTGGAATGTGTTATTGAAAACCAAAAAAAGTTGTATCAAAAAGAAAAGATGCCAAAGCACTTGATCTCATTAAAATTTCATGAAAAATGTCTGAGCTTTTGCTTATGTGCAATTTCATATGGAAAGAATCCATACTATTTACCAAGTTTTCAAATTGTCAGTGACCCAAAAATCAGAAACTGTTTCTAGTACCTCTCATCTGTTTCCTGTCAGTTCTCACCCAACCTGTTTTCTTTATCTTTCAATAAGTTCTTCCATAGTTTGCAAATGACAAACAGGATGATAGAAGTAGGAACTGCAGCCTCTTTATTCTGTTCTATCACAGGGTAAGGTAATGCATTTCTTAAAGGATAGTGTAATATTCATGCTTTCCGTAAATGATTATTGAGCATTACATTGGTGAAGGTTCTTCATTCCAAGTAACAAAGATAAATAGGGCTTTTTTTTTTTTAAGCAAAAAGGCAGCTCATAAAAGGATCTTGGGTAATTCATAGAACAGCTGAGAATTCTAGGCAGTCAAAATTTTATCTGAAACCATACCTTAGAATTAATCTGACAAAGGAAGGGCAGCTGAGAGAAGAAAATGCCAACTGTCCCCTGCATTTGTGCACTGACTCTCCAGGCTGTGT
The DNA here is from genome assembly GCA_004024625.1 of Mellivora capensis. Lineage (NCBI taxonomy): Eukaryota > Metazoa > Chordata > Mammalia > Carnivora > Mustelidae > Mellivora > Mellivora capensis. The sequence goes on from PISX010001780.1 coordinate 108,645, forward strand.
TCTTTTTGGATGCTGCTGCAGGAAGGGTCCCAGATCATGAGTCTGGTCCCAAGACACAAGGGAAGCTGTGGAAGCAAATATTTAACATTTCTACCTTCTGTACGTTAGACAGTCTTTGATGTCAACCAAGCCTCATTCAGTGAGAGAGTTTCCACAACCTAAAAATGGCTTCAGATGAAGGATGGGCAAAATGAACTGCCATGTTGTTGATTCTATGCCCACCATATAACCACCCGGTGTGTGTCAGTCAGGTCTCGAGAAAATGAAAATGAATAATTCACATTCTTTGTTTTCAAGAGAAACAAAGTCTAGTTTAGGGTAATGGTTAAATGAAAGTTTGAAATTATGTAATAGGAGGTATGGGTGCATAAGACGAAGAGGATGAAAATATATATCAAAATTATTTGAAAACTGTCTAGTTAGAAACTTTAAATAATGTTAATATAAATATAATATATATTTATTATTTAATATATATAATATATTACATATTATATAATATGTAATATATTATATATATTTAATATATATATAAATAATAAATAAGATAATGAATCAAGCCTTCTTCATACATAGAAAATCTTTGGATTTTCATCTCTGACTCCTCTTTCACACTTCTGTCTGATCCCCCAGCAAATCCTGTTGACTCTTCTTCAGTTTGTATCTAGAAAAGTATCATCATCATCATCATCATCATCATCATCGTTGTTGTCATGGTCATCACTACATCCTAACTCCTATTGTCTGCGAAACAAAGCAGCCAATAGGAGCCAATTAAAATGGAAGTCAGAGCATGGCATATCTCTCAGAATCTTCCTGTGGCTCTAAATCTCTCCCGGGATGGGGGGGATCCCAACTACCAGAGTGGCCTGAGAAGCCGTACAGGTCTTGGCCTGTCCCCTCCACCGCTACTGCTCTGGCCACCTCCTGTACTCTGGCATTGCCTACACTCTGACCACACTTGCCTCCTGGCTGTTCTTCCAGCATAAGGGTTGTGTTCCTGCCTAGGGTGCTTAATCTTAATTTGTTGTTTGTTCCAGCTGCCTAGAATGTTCTTCCAGAAATTATCTACATGGTATGTTCCTTCATCTCCTCTGGTCTTTATTCAGTCATACCTTATTAGTGAACCCTTCTCTGATCATTCTATTTAAAATTATAATGTCTGCTCTCAAGCCCAGCATGGCATGTCCCATCCCTTCCTTGCTTTACATTTTTCCATAGCAGTTATAATTATCTAGTATTTTATATCATTTATTTATTTTATGCATAATTTGCATCCATCCTCCCCTAGAATGCAAGCTCCATCTGAGCTAGGATTTTTATCTCCAGCTAGTGCTGTATCCACAGTTCCTAAAACAGTAAGTTCTTGGCATGTAGTAAACACTCAATAAATTTTTGTCTAATAAGTGATTGAATAAAAACCCCAGCTGAAGGACAAAAACACATCTTTGTGTTTTTTGCCTGACTTTTCCTCCTTATGCCTCACAATGTATTTTCCTAGTAATTTAATTTTAGAATCTATTATTTCAGCATCCTACTTTCATCCTCAGTCTTCTGAATGCACAGTCCAGGAATCCTCTCTCTCCCCTAAATAAATGCCAGCATAAAGACACTTTCTTGTCCTCTAAATGTCAGGGAGAAAAGAACAAGGAAAAAAGCACAATTAAACTGAGAATGCATCTTCTACTTGCTTCTTTTTCCATGCTTTTCTTCCTTTTGCTTCTTTCTGCTAATGAGTCTCATCTTAGAATTTAATCTAGGCAGAAACACAAATGCTCCCAATTAGAAGGGAATGTTTCCCTGGCTCAAACTTGGGAAGAGGGAAATTCTTTTCCTAAGTGTGTCCTAGGTCACCAACTTCCTCCATAATGAAGCATAACATTATTATCTTTGTGTAGACTTAGTGGAGCTCCCTTTAGAGAATTTTATTAAATGAGTACTATAGACCAGGCACTTTTAGGAGCTTTCAAAGCTGTAGTGTAATGTCAATCAAAAAAGAAGAATATTAGAGATCTAAATTATTAATCCCACATTCCAGTTTAGAAAACTGAAGCTGGACAAAAATAGGCAATGTGTCCGAACTCAGATGTCTAGGGAGAAACTTATAACCAAACTCACTTTGGCCTGACTCCAAAAGTGGTTCTCTTTCCACTTCCCTACATCCTGATTACAAATATCTCTTCATGCATCCTGTCTCCTCTTTCATCATTACAGTTTTATTCTCAGCCCCCTAAGGCATCCTTAAGGGACTAAAAAACTTAAAGGGATTTGTTTCAATACCAAGGCCCCCCTTTTTTTTTAACATTTGAAATTTGAATCTAGAGTATAAACCACAGAAACATTATCCATTTTCAACACATGTAAGGAGGTAAGCTATAAAACAAGCTAAAAACAGCCTGTGGAAGTTATCAGGGACATTTACATACTGATTCTAATTATATTCTATGGGCTAGGGAGAAACTAGGGGCAGGCTGAACCCTCAAATTAGGGTGATTGCCTCTTTCAAAGAAAGACCACTTTCTTTCCATCTAAACAAAAAGAAGCACATAGAAGACAAAAAGATTTAAGAGGCTCGACACTCTTCTTTACAAATTCAACCAAGATAAGTAATTCTTTTTCTTTTAGACTATTAGGAAAAATGAATACCTGCCCAGATAGTTGAGAGAGTGCTTTCTTCCCACCCCTCCCCCCGCCCCGGTTTGATATATAATATATAACTTGGACAAAAGGGAAAATGTGTCCCTTGTTTCTACTTCATGCAGTATTATTAAACCCACTGTGTAATTTTATTCTGCTGTCACCCGGCACCTTCCGTGTTCCTGGATGCCAAAATCCTCAGGAGACCGCTTGCCGCTTCAAGGCCTCCTTGGTTATGGTTAAGGTGTCATTAGCACCTTCTGCCCCAGGCACCCTCGCTGAAGGAACTTGCTCCTGTAGCCCCCAGCTCCTGCAATGAGTTGTAGCCATGGACAGGATGGCAGCTAATTAGCCTCGGTGGCCTGTCAGGGCTGCCACTGAGGTCACTCTGCTTCTGTCCTCTTTGTGGAAAAGTATCTACAAAAGCAAGCACGTTTTCTTTCTTTCTTTTTAATAAACTGTTTATTTATTTGTTTAATTTTATCTGTTTATCTTGACAGAGAGAGTGAGAGCACAAGCAGGGAAACAGAGGGAGAGGGAGAAGCAGGCTCTCTGCTGAGCAGGGAGCCTGATATGGGGCTCGATCCCAGGACCCAGGGATCATGACCTGAGCTGAAGGCAGCTGCTTAACCGACTAAGCCACCCAGGTGCCCTGCAAGCACGTTTTTACTAGGGTTCCTAGAGCAAGTTATAATTACTTTTTCTTTCGGATTAACAAAACATTTCTTCCATCACTTCTCTGTCTTCAGGCAGCTGGATGCAACTAATATTTCAGATATTTTGCCCCCCTCTTCAATTTCATGTGCAGACCCACAGATTCTGACATCACTTCCCTGTTTAAACCTACGTGGCTTTGTTTTTAGTTTCCTTTTCATTCATGTTATTTTTTTCACCATGAGTATGGTTATAAGTGGCTAAATATTTGAGTTGCTATTTGAAATTATGTAATTGACAGAGACGTCTACTGTCAGAGTTTTCTAGGAGGGGCAAGATGTATTTTCAAAGAAGACTATAAATATGTATGTAGATTAATGGAAATTGTGTTATTTTTGCAATATATAATGCTATTTTTATTTAAAAAAAAAACAGATTTCTGCCCTCATTTAATTCTGCTTTTGTCACCTTTCTAAAATCATAATCTGCCCACTCCTGTACTTGTAGTTTTCCACTGCAGATCTAACAAATCAGTGGGTATGCTTAGTAAATTCAAGAAATTTTAAAATACCCTCAAGAAAGTTGGATCCTTACATGCATCCATCTTTAAAAATAACCAAAAAGACAATCACATTCATCAACCTGAATGGGAATTAAGTCACTTAGATATAAGAAATGTCAGATAAAATTACAAGGTTGCAGTATTTTTCACAATGCCATGAGATGTGTAAGATTTTTGGTATTGATTGCTCTCTCTACAAGCAATTTCATTGTTATTTTCTTAGTGCACTTCCAAATGTATTGTTAAAAACATCTGCCCAATGTCCAAAAAACAATGGAGTTCTGTTGTCATTGTTAGTATGCAGTGGTCTAAAGAGTTAAGGCTGTTCACCGATACTTAAACTTTGATAGCTGAAGGAGCATCCTATGAATAAGGTTATTAAACTCTAAAAAATTCAAATAGAGTACCAGCCTTTTAAAAGAAGAAAGTCCAATATAAATACTTGCCACTCTATTCTTTTTTTTTTTTTAATTCTAGATTCTGAGGTTCATTCAGCTTTGCCTTGTTGAGAGTAAATTTGCAGGTAACTGAGCATTTTAAAGAGTGAAAACCATAACTGTAATGAGTCTCTGGCCAGGAAAAAATATTACTATTTCTAATAATGTTCTTTTACTAGAATAATAACTTTAAGTATATAAACCCCTAGAATGCTTTTGGAGATATACCATTATAGAAAATGTGCACACTCTCTGCCACGAGCCCTTTCTCTTGTTGGCTGAAATAATCATCTACCTTGTTACTTTATCCTGTATTAAGTGATAATAATCCCTATTTTATCATACAATGTACGAACCCTTTCTATGAAAAGAAATAAAACAAGAATGTAACAAGAAAGGCACCAGAGATGAAGAAATGAACTTTTCCAATAAGAACCATAAGACAAAACCGTGTCACTATATTGATTTTCATATTTTCAATGGAGTACACAAATATCAAATATAATAACAAATAACTGAGAGCAGTAGTTTGTTGCTCTGCTTTAATCCTCTTTTCATTTATTTATTTACCTATACTTACATTCTCAACCATCTTCAGATCAAGCCAAGGTAGGCATGCTGCTACTAGTAACAAATCGCCAAATCTCAAAGCTTAACACAACAAAAGCTTATTTATGCTCTTGTGAAATCCTATGGAGACTGGTGAAGGTAGCATGTAACTTACTAGTTGGTTCCGATGGCTACTTTTTTAATGTAACCATTCTCTTACATGCGCTAAGATAATTAAATCATGACTTAATTTTAAACTTTGGCATATGTATTGTACCCTTCAAGACAGAGGAATTATGCTTTTGCCTTTCAACTTTACTTGTATAATCTGGAAGAATACAATAATCAGGTTTCTTAAAGTAAAAGCAATCGATGCTATTCTTAAAAGTTATGTTAAGAAGTTTGATTTTTTTCATGTTCGTAATCTCTAAACTCAGACTCACAGATGTATAAATGAACATTAAGCTTTTGTTTTCATTTTGCAAATCACTTTGTATTATAAAGTATTGCAGGTAATGCATTGTGTTAAGCATAATTCTTCTATACGTTTCAGTCACTCTGATTCTTTCACATTTTGCTATGGCCTAGTGTACAATAAGAGACACATGCTTTAAAGTGCCTAATCTGTATAGTTAAAATCTTTCTGCTGTTGGTCTTCACTTTTTACTCTTGGGTTGGTTGTAAATTATAGGTTGAATTCACTAGTAGCCACAGTATTTGAGATACAGAAAGAAAGAAAGAAAGAAAGAAAGGAAGGAAGGAAGGAAGGAAGGAAGGAAGGAAGGAAGAAAGAAAGAAAGAAAGAAAGAAAGAAAGAAAGAAAGAAAGAAAGAAAGAAAGAGAAAGAAAGAAAGGAGGCATCTTTGATTCTTACATCTTTTACCACTTATATCCTGGTTTATCAGAATTGAAGGTGACACTGCAAATTATATTACTCTTAGAAAAGGACTGTTGGTCATGGGTTGGGCTTTTTACCACACAAGCAAAATCTCCACATCTAGAAAACAAGGCCAGTCCTTTCTTGAGAGATAAGAATTGAAATATATATATATATATATATATATATATATATATATATGTATGTATATTTTGCAGTAGAATGCCAGGACTGAATGCATTGGGTAAGGCAAACATTTTCAATTTTCTCTTGTAGTTGGCCCATTTCTTTCAAGAAGAGCATGTACCAGGCTACCCCACAGCATGTGATAGAACTACCTGGTTTTCCCCTAGCTGTCAATTAGACTATACTAGTGTATCAAATTAGGTTGTCAAGGGTCCTACCTCTGGCTGAGTCCATTCTTTTTTTAATTTTTTTTTAATTTTTTATTTTTTATAAAAATATACTGTATTTTTATCCCCAGGGGTACGTGTCTGTGAATCGCCAGGTTTACACACTTCACAGCACTAACCATAGCACATACCCTCCCCAGTGTCCATTACTCCACCCCCCTGGCCTGAGTCCATTCTTGCAAGCTACTTGGATAGTTTGATTTGACTGTTCAAGGTTATAAAACATTTATTTCCAGAGAGCCAAACCGAGGTATGACTAATTATTTGTCACATGAATCTTTTTAATCTCATCTATTATTCTTTAGATGAGATGTAAATAATACACAATGCCTGGGGGTGCCTGGGTGGCTCAGTTGTTAAGTGTCTGCCTTTGGCTCAAGCCATGATCCCAGGGTCCTGGGTTCGAGCCCCACATTGGGCTCCCTGCTCAGTGGAAGGCCTGTTTCTCCCTCTCCCACTCCTCCTGTTTGTGTTCCCTTTCTCACTGTGTCTCTCTCTGTCAAATAAATAAAATCTTACAATGCCTGCCTTTAAGGGGCTTGAAATCCCGAGGTTAAAGAAGCAAGTCCATTTTGAAATCACAATAGCTATTTGAACTGTAGTATAGGAAAAGGACTGATTCGTTTCCTGAGGTGGTGGGAGAGTTGGGCCTTGCTTAGTGTTTTTATTGCTGCCTATCAAATGACCACAAAATTAGCAACTTAAAGCAACAACCATTTATTGTCTCACAGTCTTTGAGTCAGAAGTTTGAGTTTGACTGGGTCTCACAAGGCTCAAATCAAGATGTCATCACAGTTCAGTTCTTATCTAGACAGGCTGGGAGAGACTCCGCCTCCTGCTTTTCCAGGTTGTCTGCAGAAGCCAGTTCTTTGGGACTAGGGCTCTGAGGTCCCAGTTTCCTTGGTAACTGGGCAGGGGCACTGTCTTCTCTCAGAGGCCCCTCCCTTCTTTCTCTTGGCCCCTCCCCTCTCCATCATGAAAGTCAGCAACAGCACATGAAGCCCTCATGGTTCACATGTCTCTGACATTTCTTTCTGCTACCAGCCAGAGAAAACTTGTTTTTTAAGGGCTCACATGATTAAATTAAGCCTATTTAGATAATCTCTCTATTTTAAAATTAACTGATTAGTAATCTTAACTGCAACTGCAAAATCCTTTTTGCCAAGTGTGGTAACAATCACAGGGGTAACACCAGAGGGCAAAGGTCATGGGGTCATCATGGAATTCTGCCCCTTACAGTTAAGAGAAGCTTTTGTTTGTTTGTTTGTTTGTTTGTTTTTGCAGAGCGAAGGTTGAACTCCAGCATTTTGGAGTGAAAGGCCAGATACAATGGGTCATTACAGTTTAGGTCATATTGTGAAGGAAAGTGCAGTGTGATTGTATAAAAACAAGCAAGAGATAGCCAATGTGAGTTCTTATGGAGAAATATGCAGATTCATAGATTTTTATTTCTGTGTGGTTGATTGCTAATACCATATGGCAAATTGTGTAATTGAGGTAGCACAAGAGGAAGCTCTAAGACCATAAAGGAAGAACAGAGAGAGAGAGAGAGAGAGAGATCGATCTGATTCAGCTCTTGGTAGTTGGAGATGTCTGGAGGGTTTTTCCATGTTCAAGTTTTCCATGAGGAAACTTGAACAGAATTTTAAAGAGTAGGCATAATTGGCAAGTAAGTGCGTGGGGCAGTGATTGGACCACAGAAAGAAAACAAAATATCAAAGACTTGAAAAATTTAGAGGGGAAGAAAGTGGCAAATTCAGGAAAAAGAATAAGTTTCAGTGATAACTGATGAGATCAGTTTGTATATGTTCAGTTTGAGGTGTTTGAAATGAAGAAGTGGGGGTGCCTAGCAGTCAGTGAGATCAATTTGTCTGACTTTGGGGGTAAAATTGGCAAAACAGAAAGATGTGAGCATCATTTGCACATTGGTAATACTTAAACTCCTGAGTTTGAGAGAGTCCTCCCAAAGGAGAGGATAAGGATAGGGAACTTAAAACCCGGTGTGGTATAGTAAAGGAGTAATAGGGAGTAAAGAAGGTAGACAATAAGCGTGGAGTCTACTTTTTCAGGAAGCTTGACTTAAAGGTAAATGAGAGCTATAACATAAAGAATGGTGTATCGTCTCAAACAGGGTCTCTCATGGGGTGCCTGGGTGCTCATTCAGTAAAGCACCCAGCTTTTGATATTGGCTCAGGTCATTGAGGGATGTAAGATCGAGTTCTGAGTTGTAAGAGGGTCCTGTTGTGAGATCGAGTCCTGAATCAGGTGGTGAGGGTTGTGAGATCGAGTCCTGAGTCTTTCTCTTAAACTTAATCTTAAGATCCTTTTTCTCCCTCCCCCTCTGCCCCTCCCCACCCCCCTCTCCCTTAAAAAAAAATAATAAAAACAGGTTTCTCAACAGCCAACAGTGGCATGATTGACATTTGAATCTTGATAATTCTTTGCTTGAGGGACTGTTCTGTGCCTTGTAAGATAGATATTTAGCAGCCGTCTCTGAGCTCCACCCACTGGATGCCAGCAGCACATCTCCACCACCCCCCGCAAGCTGTGACAACCAGAATGTCTCCAAGCATTGCCAAATGCCTTCCTGGGGGGCGGACTTGTCTCCACTTGAGAACCACTGCTCTAAAAGGTGTTCATTTTAATTAAACAATCCACAGAGATAACTGCAGTTAGAGAGGATAAGACTGACTATTGAGATGTCTAATGAGGGAGGAGAAACAGTCTGTTGATGGGATCATTGTGAATAGAAAACATTCAAAGATGGAGGAAAATAAACCCAGGAAAAAATGGAGAGTAATACTGTTCACAGGGTTTGGAAGAAAACTAAGAGAGGTTGTCAGCCAATGATATCACAGTCTATGATATTCTTATCATTAGAGATAAAAAAAATGAAGCCAACTGTCTCTGTTCTTAGCTGAATACAATCCTCCCACTTGTGTCCTGGCTTCCAGCCGGTCTTACTTTCCCAAGATTATTATTCTGGCAATGCTCCCTTTACGCTCCCTCTGTAACAAACTGTCCCTCTCTAGAGAGTATTCCTATAGTAAAATGATTGAATAATTTTGTGAAAACAGTGCTTGAGCCCACAGACTCTAAGGGTATGTGCATTACTTTCCCATTGCTGCAGTAACAAACTACCCCAAACTTAGAGTTTAAAACAACACAAATTTACTGCCTTACAGTTCTAGAGGCCAGAAGTCTGAAATGATTCTTAGGTGGCTGAACTCAAGCTGCCTGGCAGTACCGTGTTCCTTCCATCCCCTTGTCTTTTCCAGTTTCTGGAGTCTGCCTACATCCCTTGGCTCATTGTCCCTTGTTCATCTTTAAAGCACATCATTCCAATTTCAGCTTCCATCATCTTGTATCCTTTTTATGACTTTGACCTCTTTGCCTTCATCTTGGAATGACCTTTATGATTACTTTACCACATTTCCAAATTCTCATTTAACAGATAAGGTAAAAGACTAATAGGTTCCAAGGATTACGATATGCACATCTTTGAGGGGCCTACCATGGTATCATAAAAGACAGACTATGACAATATGATGAGATTATGGAAGTTAAATACATGGGATTGGGTATGAAAAATTACGTCTGGTAGACATTTGATGAAAAAGAAGTCAAACCTTAGTCATGATATGTGAAATAAAAGAGACTGGCCTAGCCATAAGTTCCTTGATTTTCAAGACTGAGCTAGGATAGGATCAGTGTCCCTAAGCAAAGGTTAATACGGTATAGTTTCTGTTCGCTCCATTTTATTCTCATTTTTATCAATGTACCAGAAAATTTAGCAGTTTAATTTCTGGTGCATTTGGAGGCCATCAGGTGTTCTTTAAATGCAGCCTCTCAAGAAAATAAAGTTTCATTGGAACCATCTGGCAAGTCTACATTCACAAGGGAACAGAGTGGCAGACCCAACCTGCTTAGGATACACATTTCATGCAAATGTGTTAGGCACAAATGCTGCTAATCCCACGTCTGGAAATGGTCAATGGAGGTTGCTTTATTGCTGTGCATTCTATTATTAGCAATATGAAATTTCCAGTCTGTTTACTTCTTTCTGTCACCTGAGGTCAGTTCATAATAAGCTATACACACTACATTCTACTAAGCACTGACTCAGGAAAGAAAGTGATTTTAACCAGAAGTGGGTGTTGATGCCTAATCCATGTAAATGTAACAAGAAACTATTAGACAATGAAAGTTAGCTCCCAGATGGTACTACCATCTGGAACATAAATCCATAAAGGTACTCTGTAGTATTTTTGCAATGAAAAATCAGGCCTTACTGAGAATTTTTAATGGCCACTTACGAAGCTCACTGTTAACATTAGTGTTGATAAATGACAATTATGCGTATATATACAAACTTGCATTCATCAAGGTAGGCTCTAGAAGCTTCGGGCCTCTGTTAAAGAAAAAGTCTACTGCAAAGTAATTGAAAGAATGCATGCAGCTAGCTTAGTAAATGGGATGTGAAAATTTCTAATTCCACATTTTAAAGTATTTTAAGTGCAGAAAACAGCATTCATGTATTAGGACTTTTCTATTTTCCATTTAAATCCCTCGTAAATATTAACTAAGTACTTTACTTAACTCTCTCCTGCATTCTCATTTCACAGACAAACGAATAAGAGATAGAAAATTAGTATTTATTTGCAGCTTTAAAGTAAAAACAAATGGAGCCCCTTTGCTGTAATATGATTTCCTCTAAAGCAGATAGAGAAATAAGGATGGCTTTGTCCGAACACTGTTGTAAGGAGTGCCTTTCTTAATGTCATTATGTTATCTGTAATACAGATCTGTGGCATCCCCCAGATGGTATTGTAGTAATGGTTCTTTCTACTGATAATTTACACAAAAACTCCCAAATTTATACTTGTAACCTTCTTTTTTGGAAAAAAATTCAAGTGACTTCTAGTTAGGAACTTAATTTTCTATAGGATATTTTTAGAAAACTGTATCCTTTTATGGATATTTAAAAAGCCATAGCAACAACAAGCCTATCTATATGCTACGATTTTATTTACATATTTATGTATTTTTTAACAGTGAATTGGTTCCACTGTTGCTGTTTTCTATGGAATGAGAGTTGAAGAACTTTAGGGCTGAATTTCAATGTGATCTATCTGAGAAATGTGCAATAAACAGCAGACAGATTGATTTCCTAGAAACCTGTCATAATGAGATTGCACAGGATATAGGCCCAGTTTCAGGCTTATTCTTCATTGATCCCTGACTGAAGGCAGGGATACTGCTGACCATGAAATCCCACTTGTTTCCATATTAGAACTTACCAAGGAAGCATGGTCTTGGATGATAATAGCAGATTCTGGAAAGATCTTTATGAATACAATACACATAGACACACACACACACACACACACACACACACACACACACAGAGTGCCTCTCATCGTGAAAGTACCACTCCCCACTTTAGAGTCCCCGTATTTAAAAATGAAATGGAAACTTACTAACTTTTGATCCATTATGCATTTTATTGGTATAAATTCCTCAAATGTCAAGCATGAGTAATTCACAAAACATAGATGAATCGGCTCCTCTCATTTGTGAAGCTCAGCACTTCATCTTTTTCATACCTCTGTAATGGAATAGGCTTAGTTATTAGCCGAGTGTAATTTTATAAAGATGTGTATTTGAAAGTAAAATGGAATTCATGGTTTCTTCCATGAGTGGCATATTTAAATTCTGTTTCACAGTGAAGTGCTACATATAATTTCATGTTGGAATTTTAAATATCTTCAGTGGATGTGTAGCTTTTTAGCATTAAATATGTCCTGTGTGTTCATTCTTAGCTCCTTGGTGCCAGAAAACTTCAACAAAAGTATACAGCAGAGTCTAACAACACTAATATTGTTAGAAAATCATTATTAGCCAATGTTCTATTTCAGCAGTGGAGAACTGGGAGCTCAAGTCCCAGTTCCATCCCTGTCTGTTTTTATCTGCCAGATGCATATGATATTCCCCCCAGAAAGGTTCAGTGGAATATGACAGAGTCAAAAACCAAATTAGCAGCCCTGGACTGTGGCCATGAGCTGGGGTGAAATACAGATCAGCACAAATTTCTCCCATCTTCTCTGTTAGTCCAATTGTGAGTGTTTTTCTGATTGAAATAATTATAAATCTGATAGGAGTCTGTTCAATCAAAAGCTACCCAGCTAATGGCAGGATACTAGCATTGGTGTTACCCAAATCAGATGCTAAAAATCTAACTTCTGGTTCATAAAGAAAAAATAAGAAGACTGAATTTTAAAGTCCCATCAGTAGCATAAAATGTCACATTTGGCTTATTGGTTCATTATAAAGATTAAGAATATTGATTGACTTATATTTTGAGATTTGAGTTTCTAGCTAGTAATTTACCTCTGATGATAGGAGGATACAGTGGAATTTCATTTCACATTCTTACTTAGTATTGAGCCTAGAATTCTAGAATGACATGCTATCTGAGACTGTTGTCCTTTTAATAAAGACATTAATATTTATTCTACACTTGTGTATGAAAGTTAATACCTACACTCTCTCTTTTCCCAAGAAACAGTCATGCTATAACAAATGAAGGAAGCTCAAATTTTGCAGAGCACTGTGTCCCACTACTACAACCACAAGCTATATCTATACAAAAGAAAGGGATAAAATTTACAAACTTTGTTAAATGAGGTGTGCACTATTAAGTTTTTTTTCGAACTAGTAATGTCCATAAGTCTGGAACATGTATTTCTGTAAACTCCTACTTCATTTCCTGCTCTGCTATCAAGCACTTTAACGTAAGTGTGTTGCATGTGCCCTACTGATTTATCTCTTTACTAGGTGAGCTTATGTCAACCTCTTTCTTTAATGCAGAACCAGGTGTTTTATGTCCTAGATCTCAAACCACAATAACATTTTTCAAAGGTAACCATGCAAAGGCGATTCTTCCCTTCATAGACACCCCTCCCCCAGCCAGTTCCTCATCCAGTTTCCATAAACTTGTTAACTAGAAGATGTGTTTTCTTTACTGTAGTTGTTTGGTTGGTTTTGTTTTCAGAGGAATGGTAAATAGAAATGAGAAGGAACTAAGTGACATTTAACTTGCCTTTCAAAGCTTAAGGAGTTTATGATTTTATAAGAATTAATAACCAGTCTAGAAAGGCATAGAATGGGAACTATTTTAGTAGACAAGGGGGAATAGAGAGGAATAGATAGATGTCATGGTAAGTCAATACATTTTTTATATTATACATGCATTATTATATGACATTATATATGCAATATATTGTATAGGTAAATGCATCCAATCATCATTTTTTTAACTTTTAAAAAAATATTTTATTTATTTATTTGACAGACAGAGATCACTAGCAGGCAGCAGAGAGAGAGGAAGGGAAACAGGCTCCCCACTGAGAAGAGAGCCCAATGTGGCTTCTTGATACTAAAGTAAAGTAGGGGAAAGTTCAGCCCTTGGGCACAGGGGTCTGAGATGGCTGTACTTATGCTAAGGCTAAACCTGAGGTGGGATGGCCTTGATTTTTCTCGGCCTCCACACTTACCAGTCTGAAAACTCAGCAACATTTCCTCCAGGAGCTGGGAGCCACCTCTTTGAAAGGGAATCATCAAGGAAGACATCTCCCAGCCCCCGCAACCCCCCCCACCCGGTTTCCTGGGAGGAATGGGCTGGCTTAGCTCCAGGGGTCACCTTACTTTGAATTGCAAAATCTATCTACACCACAAAGATCCCAAAAATTCAGCAATTTCTCTCTTGCTCTCTCTTTTTCATATTTTTTCTCTCTACTATTACCTTTCATTGAGGACACTTTTTTTTTTTTCCAGAGTAACACCCTGGGCCCCTTTTAAGCTCAATCCCAGGACCCTGGGATCATGACCTGAGCTGAAGCCAGAGGCTTTCCCCACTGAGCCACCCAGGTGCCCTCCAATCATCATTTATGGATTAAGTTTATATTCTTGGTAAAGCCCCACAGTTAAGCCAGTGCGTGAATTGGTCATAGAGCTTAATAATTCCCCACATACATTCCATTAACTTAAATTTTAAAAAAAGAAAAAATGTGTGTGTATGTAATATTAAACCATTAGAAATTACAAGTGAACCTTGGCATATCCTCCACACCTAACACTAGCCAATTAATAGACACAGAGGATACTAGAGCTGTTTAACATGCCGACCAAAATTCCATGTAATCGACCATCACATCAAATTATAGGCACACTATCCTTAACTATTATATAAAATGTTAATAAGGAAATTTTTGAGGGAGCTACTATGTTTTAATATGATAGGAGAGACTACATTTCTTCTTTATTAGTAGTATTTCTTGAGAATCAAATGGTTGGTTGGTTGGTTGGTTGGTTTTTTAACTTTATCGAGGGAGCCTGGGGTCTTGTGATAAGTTTGAGCTTTGAAACAGCCTTACTAGACTTAGTGAACTAGACTCTTGAAATAGGAATCACCCGAATGCAGAATGCTATGAACAATGGGAAATCCAAAACTGGCAATAATGGTAAATTTGTAAAGACAAGTGGTAACATTTGGAAAGGCATTTAGGACCAGCTCTGGCCATGGACCTGGGAATCCACATGAAACTGAAAGCCACAATAAGAGTTGGTAAGAGATGACAAAGAGTTGTGAACAGTTAATAAATAGGGACTTGAAAACAAAGCCAACATGAAATCCAGCTGTTATAGACAATGATGGTCAGGAGTGCACTGACAGCCAGGATGACTGTAGACTTACCCCAGAATGTGGATCTTTCCAGTCACAACCAGCCCTGGGAGCCTGCAGAGGGCCAGCACAGCCCCAGTGTTAGGTATGCAGGAAATGCCAAGGCTCGGCTACACTCCCCAGAGATGGAGGAGTTCCTGGTTCTCAGATCCTTGTGAGAGCTAGGCATGGAGTTTGTGATTGTGCTGGTGGTTGATGGAATGTGATCCAAAGCAACAATGGGTTATGCTTAATTTAAAGGACTTAACCTCGGGGCACCTGGGTGTCTCAGTCAATTAAATATCTGACTCTTGATTTCAGCTCAGACCATGTTCTTAGGGTTGTGAAATCAAGCCCTGTGTTGGGCTCCGTGCTGGGGTTCCAGCCTGCTTATCTCTGTCTCCCTCTCCATCCACACCTAACTTGTGCTCTCTCTCTAAAAAAATAACAAAATATTTTTTTTTTAAATAAAGGACTTAACCTTTATGGACTTAACCTTATGGCCACTCTCACAGGGAATGAAATGTCTGCTGACAGCAACAAAAAGCATCATTAAAGGAAGCCATCCAGGTCATGATTCATGACTCAGGGTCTCTGTGCTTTTTCCAGCAGAAAGACTCACCACTGTGATCATTT
Source organism: Mellivora capensis (assembly GCA_004024625.1). NCBI lineage: Eukaryota > Metazoa > Chordata > Mammalia > Carnivora > Mustelidae > Mellivora > Mellivora capensis. Next base: position 124,132 of record PISX010001780.1, read on the forward strand.
GACTGAGCCTTTCTAATCATTGAGAATGCTGCTCAAGTGCCTTCTCTTCAAAAAGAAGAGATCCTCTGATCACCCATCTAATACGTCTTCTTTCTTCCGCCCTGTTATTCCTGTATCAGGATAGCACATGTCACTCAAACACCAACTCACGCTTAGAGGTAATAAAAGTTCTTCAATATGTCTATAATTAACCTGGCCTCCACATAGAGTACATGTGCACTCTATGTACTGGTTAACAAGGAAAAATAAAAACTTTTCATCCAATCAAAGGCTTTTTAAAATTTAATTTAATAATTGTAACAGTGTAGAGGAACAGTCAGCTCCCATGTATGAAATGCTTAGTCTCTTAGCTATTTTTCCCTCACCTTCCTTCCCTTCCTAAGCTAGTCACTGGAGACACGGAGGGGGGGAGGGAGGAGGCTTTGTGACCATATGCTGAGAAGGGGGATTCTGCCTCTGGGGACTTCAGGGTAGCACCTTTTTCCAACCAGTTGCTGCTGGTCCTGCTGTTCTTCTGACTGAAATCTGAAGTCATATAAGTTGGGATGTGGCCCAACGAGGAGCATTGCCTATGTTCTCCTTGTCACTGTGTCACTCTGTGATCTTGCCACATTTTCTTGTCAGCTTGAGCAACACACAGTCCTTTTTACAAAGCTACCTACCCCCCACTCTTTTCTGTAGTGCCCACCTCCTATAGCCATGGCATCTAGGTGGGGGCCGTGGACTCCATCCACGTGGGGACTCAAGTCCACCATTCTGCTCTGCCAAGTTCATTGGAAGGTACATGTGGGGTCATTCATTTCAGAGTCCTTATTGAGGAATAGAAACATGAGTGTTCTCTGTCCTTGCTGCTTCCCTCAGCTATCCCAACAGCCCTGACCACGGTGTCTCTATCTCGGCACTGGTGATCTTCATCTAGTTTCTCCAGGAAAGGAGGGTGGAAGATGTTGAGGTCATGAGCTTCTCTACATATTCTCATTCTAGTCCTTGCCAAGCAGGCCCTCGGTCATTTGCTCTCCTCAAGGCCTTCGTGTTTTGTTTTGTTTTTAAAGATTTTATTTATTTATTTGACAGAGAGAGATCACAAGTAGGCAGAGGCAGGCAGATAGAGTGAGAGGGAAGCAGGCTCCCTGCTGAGCAGAGAGTCCAATGTGGGCCTCGATCCCAGGACCCTGAGATCATGACCTGAGCCGAAGGCAGCGGCTTAACCCACACTGAGCCACCCAGGCGCCCAAGGCCTTCGTTTTTGACTATTAAGGACCTGGATTTAGACATCAGAACTGAGCACTGTACCTTCCACTTCATGAGAATTGTGCTATAGGAAATGCCAATCCCTTTCAGACATTTTTATTTGGAAAAGTCTTATGTTAGAAAGCCAAAGGAGAAAAGGGGGATTAAGCATTTTTAAACGTTATACCCTTAAGAAGTAAGAGGTAATTCGATTTCTATCATTTTCTTTAATTTAGCTCTGAAAGTTGTACATAAATAGATAAGGATATATTCTAGCTTCTATCATGGGAAAAGATAAAGTTAACTAACATTTGTGGAGTGACTGCTATGTGCAAAATACTTCTCTTTATCCTTTTATTTCCTCCTCCCTCAAATAAGGATTTTCCTAATGATCTTGCATAATGCTTGCTATGCAGAAGGCTAAATGCTCTATCCCTTTCCTTCAAATTATTTGCAACTTAAAATTCGCATAATTTTTCAAAATTACAAAATCTTTTTATTTACATTTTCTATGTCAGATCCTCACACCAGTCCTGTTGTTGTGGAGGAAGGTCTTTAGTGACTGTGTTTTGGAAGTAGAAACTGAGGTTCCCAGAGCTCAAATAACTGGTTCCAGTGTCAAATAACAGAGCGTGATGAATTGGCAAATAGAATGCGTGGAAGAAGAGTCATTCTGCTCTTTGCTTCCAGGTTTTCTCATGCTCACAATCATGTAATATAATCATGTAATATAATAATCATGTATAATAATACATGTAATCATGTAAAATAATCATGTAATATAGCTTTATAGTAAGAGTCAGAATATTTAATGCGCTTACATATAAATTGTGTAAGCTGTGACAATGTAGACTTGCTGAATGCTGTTAACAGAAATCTAACAATTTTGTTAAAATCAAGGACAAAGAGACAAAATTCCATCAAATTCCTGCTAAAGCAAATCCCAGCACCTCAAATCGTATGCTGAAAATTGCCAGAAAACAGTAATGGAAAGATGGAAAACGCACCAGGTTTCCAAGGTGGATACTCATCATCATAACGGACCCTAAAAAAGGCTTTTCATTCCATTAGAAAAGAATGCTATTCATTTTGAGAAAACAGTTGCTTTATTAATGGTAACCTTTTAGGGACGCCTGGGTGGCTCAGTTGGTTAAGCGGCTGCCTTTGGCTCAGGTCATGATCCCAGCGTCCTGGGATCGAGTCCCACATCGGACTCCTTGCTCAGCAGGGAGCCTGCTTCTCCCTCTGCCTCTGCCTGCCATTCTGTCTGCCTGTGCTCGCTCTCTCTCTCTGACAAATAAATAAATAAAATCTTTAAGAAAAAAAAAAAAAAGGTAACCTTTTAAAGCTTTCATGGGGCCTGGCCACGAGTGCACAGACCCTGGGGAGAAATTAACCCAGTTCAAATTCCAGTACCATTTCCCACTTGCATGACCACAGGCAAGTCACTAAACCTTTAGTACCTCGGTGTTCTTATCTGTGTCCGTTGTTCCTATCTGATGGGGTTGTTAGGAAGTTTAAACACATAAACCAACTTCAACAGTGTCTGGGGAGCACCTAGGTGGTTCAGTTGGTTAAGCATCTACCTTCGGTTCAGGTAATGATCTCAGGGTCCTGGAATCAAGCCCTGTGCTGGGCTCCCTGTTCATCAGGGAGCCTGCTTCTCTTTTTCCATTCCCCCCCCCCCCACCCCTCTTGTTCTCTCTCTCTCTCTCTCTCAAATAAATAAATAAAATCTTTAAAAGAAAAACAAAACAAACAGTGTCTGGTACAGAACAAGAAATTTCCAGCTATTACTAGAGTGTAAGCTTCTGAAACCAGAGACTGGTATGTGTTTTCTTCACTATTGAAATTCCAGAGCCTGTAAGAGTGCTTGGGCTAGAAAGCTACTTTCAAATATAAGTCAATGAATTGAATACATACCATTTACCCAAATAAGCAAACAAGGTAACATGAAGCTAACCAGCCCATCCCATTCTATTGATATCATGAGCTCTCTAAGTCAGTCAATACTTTATACTTGACCTGTCCTTATGCCTATTAAATTGTTGTTTTCCTGCTATGTGGCATGTGTCTGTGTGTGTCCGTGTGGGAAGGGAGAGAGGGGGTAGGAAGGAAATAGTGCTTTTATACCTAAACTCACCAGTTCTATTCTTATGCCTTTCAAAAACCCCATTATTCCCTCTCTGTGTTCAAAAGAGATGTGTGCTGATGACTTACGTTAGAAAAAATGCAACCTAATAAAATAGAAATAGGAAATTACAACCAATAAAAGGAAAAGAAAGAACTATCTAAACCATAAAGAGTCGTTGCTGTGTTTGAGTATAACAATGGGCTCTACATTTTTTGCACAGCCCTTAACCTTTCCAAATGCCAACCGGCAGGGCTGGCCTCATCCCATGACTACAGTGGTAAATTAGGGAGCCATCATCATGGGACATTTTTGAGACGTTAGATTTTACAATAACCCCAGCATATTTCTCCCTCTGGCCGAGCATCAGTATGTGAAGCTATGATACAGACATAAGGTAATAGCAACAGAATAGCTCAGATTTGTTTAGAAGGGCACTTATTGTATATGGCTGCTTTACTGTAAGCTACCTAGCTTAGTATATGCTAACAATCTTACTATGTACTAAGTATCTGAGATGGGCATTTTGAACAGCGAAGCACTAAAAGATAAAATTTTTTAAGAGGAAAGAGAATTGCACAGAACTATCTACTAAGGCAGGTGGTCTGAGTAAGGCACTGCAGTCAAGCATGCCACACAGATGGGGGTGGCATTTATCTGGAGTTAAGTAAATTCGAGTAACATAGGGCCAACCGAATAATTCAGCAACAGTTGTTGGATGTTCGGATTCCATACTTGTAAGACCACCATGAATACCTATAATTATTACAAGACACACAAATCGGAGTCAAAACTAGTAAGAATTGCTTTCTTTATCAGAATACTGTTCACAAAACTCATTTTCTGTCTCATCACCAGCTTTTCCTTTCAAGTACTCAGAGTGGATTCTTTTATATGCTAACAATATAATAATAATAATAATAATATGATGATGATGATGCTCTTTTAATCATCCTTCATGTATCACATTAATTTTTCAACAATTTGTAGCAAAAAGTAATAAGAAATAGACCTTATAAAGTCAATTACATTATAATCTCTACACAAACTCTTAGCATCACCCTTAAATGCAGCCCAAATGAGAAATGTGTCCCAAAACATTGTATTACTTAAAGTATGCTACAGAGGCCCCTGGCTGGCTCAGTAGGTAGAGCACGGAACTCTTGATTTAGGGTTTGGTAGTTCAAGCCCAGTATTGTGTGTAGAGATTACTTAAAAATATTCAAAGAATATAAAAAATTAAATATTTTTTTAAAAAGCATGGAACAAACATAAAAGATATAGTACTTATCATATTATATATGACACTTCTAAGTTGTGCTTTTATCACTCATAAATTTTCACTTATGTCACGCATTTAAATGACCTTACATCACTCATAAATTATCACTTGGTCACACTAGCTACCCCATCAATATTAAGTTCTGATGATTTTCAGGTAAAAAAAAAAAAAAGCCTTGGCAATGAAGTAAAATTTTCACTTTATTATAGGGATCTTACTGAAACAAAGTTCTGCTATGGTCTTCATTTTTTCTTTATCCCAGAAGCCCATGGAGAGAGTGGAAATTAACTTATCCTCAACTTAGATAATGAATCATGAAAAACAGATATATTTTCCCAATATAATATGAAAAATAAAAAAACTTAAAAACTTTTTTAGAGCTCTGATGATCTGGGTGATGATTTGTTTAAATCTTTTTTAATAATATAGTTATGAGAAAAAAACTGAGTTAAAAAAAGCTTTACTAACAATACATATTTCTGACTCAATAACAATTTCTTGTACTGGCCTCTGGCTGTAATGTTTTCTATCAGACTCAAGAGACAGAATCTTTTATCTCTTTCTTAGACTAGCCGGGAAAATAACCATAGCGGAAATTTTATAATTATATCCAAGTAAAATAGAAGGAAACTTGATCCTCTCTAATTTAATAATGTATTAAACCATTAATATTTTTCTCCCTCATTATGCATTTTTGTAGGAAGGATAGTACCTTAGAGTCTTTTCCTTGGTTCAAATGATAAAATTCATTTGAATTTGATACTAACCAGGGAAATAAGTATTTTCTGCATCTTTGCTGGAGGGAACAATTGAAACAAATGTATTGAAATTCATGACTCACACTTGACTACAGGCTGTATCAACTTAAAATTCAAGGTTGTAGTGTTGCAGATGTGTTGTGAGGCTTGAATACAATTTCATCAACGAGGACAGAAGAAAAGCAAGATCTTATAACTTATTTCCTAAGAAACTTAAACTACACCCTATTAAAGTGAAACTATACTGGTATTTATTAGAAAAATATAAATCTATATTACAGATTCCTGTTTGTTTTCATTTCAAATGCAGAACATACTCAGAGTTAAGGTAAAGTAATATTTCAATTTTAATTGTAGATTTAATAGGTCATTGTTATCTCCACTCAAATTTTACCAATGTATGCATTTGTGTAGAGTGTTTTGATAATAAACATCTGTATAACAATCAGGTTAAGGCAAAAATTATACTGTTTGTAAAATATCAGCTCTCTTAAATAATAAAATTAACCTAATATTTTAAAAAGAGATACATTTTCAAACATACAAATCTCTGTTTTACCAGCTCATGGGAAATAGTATTTTTTTAGCTTGATTTTGTGAACTGAAAAGACAAGGAATGTAAGCATTTGGAGTTATAAAAGAACTAGAAGAAATATATATACTACATTTTATTTCTTAAAACGAACCTGTAATGAACCTCAAAATATATATCATTATTTTCAACAGTAGTTGCTTTTTATGGGAAAATAATTTCAAGAAATATTTTTAAAATATATTCTGATGTTTTTCCAGAGAGTTCTAAAATGTTTATTCTAGTAATTCTCAGCATGTATTTTCTATCTGATATGTATAAATATTCCTCTAAAAGGAAAAATAATCAGAATACTCAAATACAGAAGGGAGATATAATCCAGAAATAAATGGTAGTGATGGGTGGTGATGAAAGCTACTCAAAACATAAACTTCTGTGTTCAGTTATTGAGAATTTTATTTATAAAGATTTTAAGGTTTAAAGTGATACGAGTACCATATCTTATATTAGATTCTTCTTTGACCATATAGATCAGCTTTCATGTGGCGATTAGAGTAAGTTAAATATTGACTGTAATTGGGTCTGTGCATATGCTAAATATTCTTCTTCCACCATAGAGAAGGAAGATCTTTTAACAGTAAGATCTGTGGATGACTGCAATACAGGAAGAGCTACATAATAGAGATTAGAAAGCATTTGTAAATGCAAAATGTTCTTTTTTTGATAAAGGCATCATTTGAGAACTTTTGACATATGTTGCCAAACCTCTTAAGACACATATGGGAGACACACAGTGTTTGTTAATTAATGACAGAGTGATGACTGAATAACTATTTTTTAAAAGATAGCTTTTTGGTAAAATGACATGATACAGGGATTTCTTTTAAAATGCTTCAGAAAAATTGAGAGAGAGTAGCTAAAGTAAATGGGGCAAAAATCATGAAAACTCTGGAATTTGATAATTTTATGAGAGTTTGGTTTATTTTTTTCTCTACATTTCTACGTTTAGTTTTTTCATAATAAAGATTTTTAGAAGATGTATTTTTTTTTTTAGATTTCATTTATTTATTTGATGAACAGAGATCACAAGTAGGCAGAGAGGCAGGCAGAGAAAGGGAAGCAGGCTCCCTGCTGAGCAGAGAGCCAACGACGCTGGGCTCCATCCCAGGACCCCGGGACTATGACCTGAGCCGGAGCCAGAGCCTTTTACCCACTGAGCCACCCAGGTGCCCCTTAGACGATGTATTTTTAGTTGCCATTAAAGTTCATAAATTGGTACTATGCAAGCATTTGTCATATTTGAAATCGGATTTAATTCTCTTATCTGTGCTAATTTGAACATTACTAGCTTCAGAATTGTATGAGGAAAGTGTGTCTTGAGTTCTTTCCGGTCATTAAAGTAAACTTTTTGTGACATTTTTTAGATGTCTAAAAAATTGTTCCTTGAAAGCTCTTAGAAATCTCTAAGACAAAAAAAATCTTTTCTTCTTACTTTTAAAGGCCAACTTGATTTTTTTTTTCCACACTCTCATACGTTTCCCATTCCACAGAGCATCTAAACTTGCAGTCCATACTCTATTCAAATTAGTTCTAAATGTGAATCTAGGGAGCCTTGAAATCAGTCTCATCATATTTTTCAAGTTAATCTATAAACTTATCTATAACTGCTCTTTTCTCAGAAGTAATCACTAGATAAATTAATTGCCTTAATTAAGCTTATATAACTAACATAATTAAGTCTAATTGATTAATCTTGCTAAACTTAAAACTACCATAGTCCTTAGGGCAGTGAAGTTTAGTTGCCTACCTGAAAATCCATTCTTCTTCCTCCTTTACCTTATTCACAATGGCCTTGCACCCAACTAAATAAAACATTTCACAGACTCCCTTGCCACTGTGTTTTGAGAAACAGAAGATTGGCAACATCCAGGGAGTCTTTTTAGAGAGAGAGAGGGGATGTCCTTCTGTTTATTTTTTTCCTTCGGTTCTGAAGGTAGACCAGATGCCTCCAGCTCAAGCTACCATGGAGGATCATTTATTATATTCTAATATTGTATTGTATTTATAATAATAATCATTACTAACATTTATTGAATATTTGTTATCTTCATTTAATGGGCGAAAAAAACAAGCCTTGGCAAGGTTAAGCGGCTTGAGAAAGTTCCCAGTTACTGAGAGGTAGAACTAAGTTGCAAACCTAGGGATCCCTTGAGTTTAAAGCTTAAATTCTCAACCCCTGTGCTATAGGACTTTTGGCATAAAGGCTTTATATTTTATTTAAGGATTGCTTTTAAAAAAATAATAATTACCCTTTTTTAATGATTATCAGAGACTTTAAGAAGAATGTACCGTCGGTACCAGGTCTTCAAAGGTATGTGGCTTTCAACAAAGAGAGTGTTGAGAACAGAAACACAAGAAAAGGAAACGTGATGATTTAGAATTTGCGCTGCTCTGAAAACCAGGAGGAAATACTCAATGGGCAGTTGGAACACAAGTCTAGATCCTTTAGCTTTTTAAAAAGTCAGAACTAGACAGAGATTTGCAAGTAATTTTCATGTAAGTGATAAGTAAAACAATAGAAATATCTGAGATTACCTGAAAAGAGAAATAAGAAGCTAAAAAATAAGACTGATGAAGGATTCCTGAAAATATAAATATTCTATTTATGATGCCTTCCATTGTGGAGTTATTTTCCCTAATTATATAAAGGCTTTACATTTACTTTCTATTATGCAGATATGGAATCTATTTCATTACACAGATAAGAGGAGAAATATCCATTTACAAAAAGCAACAAATTTCTCATATGGAATGTATTTCAACATACATTGAAATACAATTTAACAAATACATTTTTTCCCTAGGATTAAAAAGGTTGTTTTCAACATTCCCACTTAAACTTGCTTATTATACCTTTTAATACTTTTTCTACTCTGAGTGCTTTTATTTTTGCTAATCACTTTTTAGGTAACATACCAAATATATAATACAAAGTTCTTGCAGAACCTCTGGTTGAAAGATGGAATCTACCATTTATCATACCCCTCATTTTATTTTAAAAACTTATCAAGGGGGGGTGCCTGAGTGGCTCAGTTGGTTAAGTGTCTACCTTTGGCCCAGGTCCTGATCCAAGGGTCCTGGGCTCGAGCCCCACATCAGGCTCCTCATTCAGTGGGGAGTCTGTTTCTCCCTCTCCCTCTGCTTGTTGCTCCCCTGCTTGTGCTGTCTCTCTCTCTCTGTCTGTCAAATAAGTGAATAAATAAAATCTTAAAAAAAAAAAACTTATCAAGGTTTCACTGTTTCACAAAAAAGCTATCAAAATGAAAGCTTTATACCCTTGTGTTTTTCTTTTTCCTTTGCAATAAGTTACACACACACATATGCACACACTATTGCTAAGATCCAGGTTTATATGCATTATAGCTATACATATAAGTACACATTACATATATATTTATATATAAATATTTTATATTTATATATAAGTATATTTTGCATAGATATATACCATATGTGTTTATATATATGTAAAAATAAATTAAAATAAAATAAAATAATAATAAAAAAATAAAGTTTTATTAACATTTTAATCAACATTATAAAAACTTCTAATTTGTTAATGTTTTCATTTTTAGTTTTGGATTAACTAGAATATGATCTTTTATTTATTTATTTTTATTTGTTTTTAAAGATTTTATTTATTTATTTGACAGACAGAGATCACAAGTAGGCAGAGCAGCAGGCAGAGAGAGAGGGGGAAGCAGGCTCCCTACTGAGCAGAGAGCCTGATGGAGGGCTTGAGCCCAGGACCCTGTGACCATGACCTGAGCCGAAGGCAGAGGTTTAACCCTCTAAGCCACTCAGGTACCCCTGATCTTTTATTTATTATAATGCTTACAACCATTAATATTTTGTTACAGTAACTGGTATGTTTAGTATTATATTAATGAGAAATGACCAAGGAGGTATTTTGGAATTATTTCTTCAACTTATAAAACTCTCATCTAAATATCAAATTTTAAAATGTCTGGAGTTCATTATCTTAGAGTACAAAAAGTCTATGTTGTCCCCTCAATAATGCCAAGAAGGACTTGACTCCATGGCAACATGAAATATCAAGGTGTAGGAATGGATATACAGTGCCTGCCCAGAAATAGGACAAAGACATGACCATAGCTTTTCACAAAGCACAAAAGAGGAGAACAGTAGTCCTTGATTTGCTCGGACAAAAGATTGACTGTGAGGTGTTTCACAGAAGTCTTGCCTCTACTGGATTCTCCATGGATAAAATCATGTACTCTGTATGTGGAAGACACAAAAGAATTTTTGTACGAAACAGGAAATATGAAAAAGAAAATTCATAACAATTGCCACCTCATCCAAGAAGCTATTGTGACCATTCTTTCTAAAAGAGTAACCTTCAGGGGTGCCTGGGTGGCTCTGTGGGCTAAGCTTCTGCCTTCGGCTCGGGTCATGATCTCAGGGTCCTGGGATCAAGCCCCACATCGGTCTGTCTGCTCAGAAGATAGTCTGCTTCCCCCATTCTCTCTCTGCCTGCCTCTGCCTGTTTGTGATCTCTCTCTGTCAAATAAATAAATAAAATCTTAAAAAACAAACAAACAAGTAATTTGCAGAATTTTTACAATGTTTTATTATTTTTCCTAGCATTTGTTACCACCATACTTACTTTTTTTGTTTTTTGTATTTTTTCTTATCTCCCTTGTTTAGAAAGTAAGCTACGTGAGAGAAGGAAGCTAGTTGGTATTCACTGCTGTATTACCAGCACCTAATGTACATATGTGTTCAACATATAATTTTAAATGCATAAATAAATGAATGAACAGATCTGAACTATTAGAGCTCAGTCATTCAAGAATTAATGTATTTTTTAAAGATTATAGTTGACATAAAATGTCCTGTTAGTTTCAGGTGTCCAACATGGTGATTCAATAGTATATTACTCAGTGTTCACCACGGTAAATGTAGTTACCACCGATCACCATATGACATTATTACAGTATTGACTATATACCCTTTTCATCTCTGTGGCTTATTTATTTTATAATCGGAAATCTGTACCTTTTAATCCCCTTCACCTGTATTTCACCCATCCTCCTTCCCCTCTGACAACTACTAGTTCTCTGTATTTATGAGTCTGTTTCTGTTTTTTTGTTTGCTTGTTTGTTTTTTTTTAGTTCCACATATATGTGAGATCACTCAGTACTTGTCTTTCTCTCTCTGACTTATTTCATTTAGCATAATATCCTCTAAGTCCATCCATGTTGCTATAAATGGCCAGATCTCATTCTTTTTTTGTGGCTGAATAATATTCCATTGTATAGCTATCTACACATCTTTATCCCTTCATCTATCAGTGGACACTTAGGTTGATTCTATGTCTTAGCTATAGTAAATAATGCTGTGGGGTACCTGGGTAGCTCAGTCAGTTAAGCACCTGCCTTCAACCCAGGTCATGATCCCAGGGTCAGGCTCCCTGCTCAGTGGGGAATCTGCTTTTCCTTCTGCCCCTTCCCCTTGCTTGTGCTCTTTCTCTCTCTGTCTCCTCAATAAATAAACAAAATCTTTTAAAAATGATGCTGCAGTAGACATATCCTTTCAAATTAGTGTTAATAATGGGAGAAATTATGAATAAGGAATATCATAGAAATTTTGGAAACCGAGAGCAAACAGAGGAGTGGTAGTTGACCTACCAGACCAGAAAATAATGAAATTTAGTTCTGCGGGGTGTGGAATCCAAGAGGATGTAAGTTAATTAATGCTGTAGAACTCTAGAAACACACAGGAATTGTGGGAAACAGATTTTTCTGAAGTTGGAGAGGGAAGGTAAGGGAGAGTCATAGAAAGTTAAGGTAGGGAACAGTTAACCAGCCAACCAGTATATGCAGAAAGGGCCAAAGTTTGCTTTCCACAAACATTGAATAAGAAAAGTGGTATGTAGGGGTGCCTGATTGGCACAGTTGGTAGAGCATGTGACTCTTGATCTCAGGTTTGTGAGTTCAAGCCCCACGTTGGGTGTGGAGCCTCCTTAAAAAAAACAAAATAGAAAATTCGTATATTGTTTTATGGATGCTGGGTGCAGGTGGTGCTCCAAAATTCAAATAAAAAGAATGAGTGAAAATGTCCATGCTGAGCAGTGAGAAATTCCAAGCTTCTTCCTCTGTCTGGCCCATTTATTTGTTGTCCTTATCCTGGTTTAGGTAGTTCACCAATGATCTGAGTCAGTTGTAGTAATTGAGACAATGCAAGGGGAATTTGTAAAATACTACTACTACCTACCAGTGCTGTCCTTTTAAGCATATATATAATAAGCCCAAAATATATGGGACAAGAACTTGAGGAATGCTAGACATTGAAAAAGGAAATCAATGTTAACTTTCAATCCCAATTTAAATGAATTGAACTATTAAAAAATCAGAGCTACAAAGGAAACATGCTGCCACGGAACAATTTCAGTGTTCTTGACTGACATAAGCAAATTGGAACTATAAGAAGGATCAAGGCTGCAAATGGCTTTGAAAGCCATAAATTGTAAAATCGATATGCTGAGCTACTGGAAGCCAATGTGAAAAGCACAGCACAGGAGCACTCCAGTGATCCAGTCTGGCTCCCACCAATGCCTGGCATCACGATTCTATAAATTAACTTTCAACAGGTTTGGCTTTCTCGCCAAATAGGCTTGCAGCTTTTACTAGAAAAAAAGACATGTTCTTTAAGTAAAGGGGCAGGGGGGGAGAAAGATACCCTTAATATGAGAGCAAGCAACAGTTTAGCTTTCAGTATCCGAAGCAGTCTAATCACTCTTCTGGGTACAATTAAGCACCGCAAGTCCAAGGTAGAGGAAAATGACCACTGTTTAAAATATTGGGAAAAGTGAAGGAAGTGGAAGTGATGAGGCAGAATACAGAAAAGAGACAGAAAAAGGAGTGACATCACCTATCTCCAATGTCACTGAATGTCACAGAACCTAGACAAGAGGACCAATCGCAATGCCAGGTGTGGTCTCCCCAAATCCTCCCCTTCCTTGGGGTTGTGGAGAAAGACTGTTATTTGGACAACACACTGTCAGTTTTTGGAAGGGCCCAGTAATGAAATACTGGAACCACACCTCACCTCGAATGCCTTAGACTTCGCCCTATGTAAGACTGTTTCCAATAATATGGAGAGAATCTGAAGATTTTACACAAGAAGTAAAAATCAGGTTGGAAATGATTGATTTCGGCAACATCCGGGCAGAAGATATGCAATTAAAAAGGGAGGGCAGGTGTCAGGAAAGTAGGAACAGTGGCTTTATTGTCTTAAAAGTATTAAGAGTGTTTTTTATTTAAATTTTTGTAAAAGCTTGTATTATTTAAAAATTAAAATAACCTTGTTAATGTAAAATAATTTTTATTTGGAAAAAATATCCTCATTCTTTTTATTCAATTTATTTCATATTTATTCATGAATTTGTATAATCTTTTATGAATTATCATTTTGGTCCCTTTATGTATATTTGCAAAAAAAAACCCACAAATTTTTAAAAACCATATTATCCTCTAAACAGGAGTAATATACATAGGAAAACCATCATAGTCAATTGTGACTTATTTTGAGTATCTAATTAGTATGCTAATTAAACCCAAAGTATATTTTCCAGACAAAAAAAAAGCACATATTTAATAAGCTACTCTGAATAATCTGTTCGATTTTCCCTTACCATTTGAAAGTATAGAATATTAGATCATTCAGATAAATTGACAGTTATCGCTAAATGTTAACAAGTATCCTGATTAAAATTACCACTCTGCTAGAAATAAATTCAATCTTTCTGCATATATATTCATGTTCTGTATATTAAACACAGGCCAAAATAATCCAATTTTCCATCTAGAATAGTTTATATTTGTGCAACTAATACTTCATGTCTAAAACATTTAGCATAAATAGGAATTAATTCATACATAATACAAATGACCAATGTATCTATAGATCATTCTGTTACTATTACAACTCTGTGTAAGTTCTGTTCAATTAATGCATGAGTGATTTAGATACAGATTTAAACTTTACATATATGTTACTTTATATATAGATTAACATACATATAATAAACTATATAATATATAAAGTAATAAATATATAATAAACTATATGTGCTGATATGTATGCAGTATACAAATTACAGATTAATAACTTTAATAGAAAATTCATTCTATCATGTGATAAGTGAATTTCTTTCTTTTTCCTTTTGAAAGATAAGCATTCATTCATTTGAGGCAGTTTTGCAACTTAAGTGACAAACCTCCAACTGAAATAAAAGTCATCATAATATTCCTTAAAGAAATACGTTTCACAGAAATGCCACATCCATTACGAAGATCTTCTCCCTCTCTCCCTGGGGATCATCCAGCTTGCTGACAGAAGCGTATTCCTGTCATTTTTCCATGTTCCATTTACGGTGATTCCAGTAGAGATGAAAAGGCTCTCATTTCAGTTGTAATTATTCACATCATCACACCTCTATCCAGAAGCAGTGTTCATCTTGAAAAGTGGTATTTTATGTAATTAAAGAAAGCACTGAGCTTCATGTCCCATCCCACAGGGATATAGAAGGATGATCTGAGGTCTGAAGTAGTAAATATTGTGGATCCTGTGAATTTAAGACAGTAATAAAGATTACCTAAATTTCTATTACAAGTGCTCTATGATGATTTCAGCAGAAATAGAAAGGCCACCCAGAAACATTTTAGATAGTAAATCAGTCTAAAAATCTGCTCCTATAGGTGGGTCGGCCAGATGAGCAAGGAGAAAAGGAAGAACCAGGAGAGTCATCCTATCACTCTAAACAGAGAATCACTTTTATTAAACTAGGCTTCAAATTTAGGCTTTGCCAGGGTGACCTGGAAGCCTAAACCCTGGGGATGGATCAGAGAATGACTGGGTCACCACAGCTCACTAGGGCGGAGGTCATTCTGGCCTGAAGCCTATTACTCACAAGAATCAGAGATTTCAGTAATACTCTAGTGTCTGTGAACTTGGGAGGAAACAAAATCACAACTTAATTTCCCCTCAAATCTCACTGATAATTATTTAGCTTTTCTCTCATTATGAGTGTAAGAAATGGACACAGTAGTATCACTACACTGTCATGGCAGCCTATTGTATTACAGTAGTCAACAAATTACATGATTTGTGAATGATTTTTATTTTAATCTCAGACATTTTATTTTATGCATTCAGAAATCTATGTGGAAGAGGAATCCATAGATTTCAGGAAAATACCGCTAGAGCGCATGGCCCATAAATTGTGCAGATGCTCAGAGCGCAAACCTCGGGTTAAGCAGCAGCGTCGCATCACAAGTCACACATCACAATCACTAGGTTGTACAGTGATTTTTATGCCATGCCTCTGTGGCTCTTGTCTATACCTTAAGCACTCCCTGGAGCATTGTGAAAGTGCCAAAGAGCCACACAGGGATTTGGAGTGATTGGATAAAAGAATTATTTACCCAAAAAAATATGGATAGCTCAGGCAATAACATTCCTCTTCATATTCAGCATTAGTCATGACCATCTGGTGTAAAATTTCTGCTTAAGCAAGTAAATCTGTCCTCTCATTGCTGAAGTTATACTGAAACTCAGTGGATGATTGGACAGAGTACCTGCCCAATAGGCCACAGTCACAAGCCGGAACGAGGGACTTAGTGAATGCTTACTGGACGCTAAAGACCAAATGACTAAAGAACTTCTACTGGGCTTTCACGCTGATGAGACATAGGAAGGAAAACCTGCCATTCATACTTCTAATACAGGAGGGATTGAGTACGTCCCAACACTCAAAAATAAGGAGGAAATTTTTTGTGTGACATCACCTTATCACAGATTCTGAATCATGTTTAAGAAACATAAACATACACAGAGTGTTGAGTTCACTGGGTTGAAGATACCACAGGGGAAAAAGAAAATTTTCTTACTGGGTAAGACTGTGGTCCCTAAAATATATGTGTATCAGTTAATTATGAGACAAGTAGTTATTGGGTGTCCACAGTGAGGTGCTGTGTTATTCCTACAGTAACAGAGCAGATATGTGATTACAGACATCCTAGAATCATAAAGAAGGGTTTTCTAGTATTTTAGAAAGGCTTTCTGTCCTTTTGCAGAAATAACATATTACACTTGGTATCCTATCAGTCACGATTAAAGGTAACTATTTTTCAAGTTTCTTGGAACTAGAGTGAAAAGACTCACCCAAGAGAGGTGGGAAAAATAGTGTAGACTCCTAGGATGTAACAGAGCAAGTTCTGTGAAGAGGCACACAAGAAATGGGCATGTCTTTAAGTGTTAGTGGCATAGGAATAATATCAATCCTAGCAAAACATGCGTGGATTTATTTTTAGTACTAAAAACACATTATTTTAAAAAAATGAATTCTCAGAATTCTGCCATCTTTTCATTTTCATTTTACTTTTAATTCTCATTTTATGCATTTGAAATTTTAGAGGCAATAAGAGAATGTTTGAAAGTGCTACTACCCATTTATGTGATTAGTGCAGTTATGTAATTAATGTAAATAATTACAACCTGACAATTGTGATTTGTTATCTTTTAATAAAATATCTGTAATGCTGAAAGGTTTCATGTAGTAGTAGAAATTTTAATTTAAATCTTTGGCCATTTAAATCATGTCTAATCGAACTTTTTATTAATAATGCTGTGCAAAATAGCAGTTATAATTTCATGTTTTCAGATGAAAAAATTTCTTCTTTATGCCTTGCATAAATTTTCTCCAGACATTAGTATTTTCCTGACCACACTATTTCATGGCCATCAATCAAATAAGAAGTATTTTATTTCTCTAGATATTGGAACATTTCAGTTCCTGTCTCTACTCATTCTTGTGGAATGAGAATTTAGTAAAAAGTAAAAGACACAGATGCACAAAAAAATTAGGTATTCTGTGTAGTAACTGAAAATCATAACATAATATGTGATTTATAGCAAAAGTCTTAAGGTAGGTGGATTTCTTGAAATCACTTTTAGAGAAGCTTGTGTACCATGCCAAAATTTGATACCATCTTTCCACTGGATCATATTTTTATCATGAAGCTTCTGTTCCCTTCCTACCACCCAGTCTGATTCCGTCATCTCATACGTTTCTTGTAGACAATGATTAATGCTTTCCTTAATGATTTAAGAAGAAATTTTAGCAAAAGGGACATGTTACTGTGGGCGAAAGAGAGAACTATCTAATTGAATCATGATGCTGATCGCTAGAGAGCTAACAACAAAGAAGGTACGGTCCTTTCCCTCA
The DNA here is from genome assembly GCA_004024625.1 of Mellivora capensis. NCBI lineage: Eukaryota > Metazoa > Chordata > Mammalia > Carnivora > Mustelidae > Mellivora > Mellivora capensis. The sequence goes on from PISX010001780.1 coordinate 141,376, forward strand.
AGGCATTTAAAGTTTAATAGATGGAGACAGACATCTGAAAAAACAATGTATGATTTCATAAAAAATTCTTGCAAATACAAAAGAGGAAAGCAAATGACCACATAGAAAATTGATAAGGGACATAAATCGGCATTTCCTTTTCACAGCAAAATGAACACAAAAATACCAGAGACCAATAAAAAGAGTCTCAATACTATAGGAATAAGAGAATACAAATAAAGACTATAACAGGATAACATTTCACATCCACTGTATTTGCAAAAATTAAGGATTTTAAAAAGTCCAGCAATTGGTGAAGATGTGAAATAATGCAAATTTGTATATTGCTCGTGGGATTGATACCACCACTTTTAAAATTCTTGGATGTTTGTATCAGGAGATATTATCCAGAGTGTTCATAGGAGCACAATCCAGAATAGTGTTAAACTGGAAACATCTCAAATATCCAATTGGTAAAAAAAATCATAATCTATTACTACAATGGAATATTAAGTAAGCAGTAAAAATTACTGACCTACAAGTAATTACATTCAAAATGAATGAATCACAAAATAGTAAAAATGTAAACAAGCAAAAAGTGCCATTTGGCTATATATAGAATAATGTCATTTTGAGAAAATTTTAAAATCATAGAACTAAATAATACACCACTTAGAGAAATATATGTGGTATACAAACTATATTTTAAAGCAATACAATCCTAAGAAAAAGCTTTGAGTGTTTTGGGAGGAAGATGGAAAATGTCATCCAGAGGAGAAATCAAGTAGCTTCTAGTAGCAGTAATGTCTAGATATTAAGTTAATTGATGCTTTTTCATTTGTACATTTTATCATTTCCCTATAGTTTCGTATGCATATAGTTTTGTATGCATTACGTATGTCTTTTTCTATATATTATGACATCATATGTGAAAGGAAACCATTTCTACAAGATGTTTGTGTCACACTAAAACATTTCTCCGAAAGAGCAATATTTAGAAAGCATTGCAGAGGAGTTGCAGTTGTAGTAGAGAGAGAAATCACCTGGAAGAGTTATATGTAGATCAGATTAATATAAAAGATAATTAAAATTAACGAAGTCATAGGTCTCTATAAGAAGACATCTCCAATCGTATGTATGGTTTTTGTTTACCTTAGAAATGCACTAATGCTCCAAGCAAAAGCCCATTTAAATGATTCTAAATATATCTAAATCCCCTTATTAAATAGACCTGCTGTGGAATTGAAATGATATTTTAATCCTCTAAAATATGGTTGGGGACGTATTCTAATAAATTTAACTTCTATAGAAATTTGTGTGCATGGCATGCTATTTTATTTTTCAGTGCTCTAGACTAATGCATCCTTAGAGGAAATGATTATATCGCTGTATGTTAAAGTGGATAATATGTCTGAAAATAGTCAAAATATATGTAAATCAGTATTCAAGTAGGACCTAATGGAACCATTTAAACAGGCTTGTTGAAGTTTGACCCATAATTGTGATTGTACCAGTGTGTTGTCAGTTTTACTTCCCACTGCTAGTTGATCACCAGAGGACATAAATAGCCATGGAGTGTATAATTGGTGCTGTGTTGCCACAAGTAGTTATTTAAATTCAGCTTCTTTCTACTCCCCTGAAATCATGTGCATTAGTAATAATAAAGCTGCTGAAATAAATAGATGCTTTGGAAATATAATGAAATCTTAGAAACATGTTAGTTTTATTTTTTTTCTCACTAGCATACTAACCTGGAAACCCTTCATGTTTACACTTTATGAAAGCTAACATTCCAACCTAGTCTATGAGCAGTAGATGATGTAGATTGTTTTTAAGCACAGCATTACTTTGAAAATTAATGAGATCAAACATTCCATTAAAAAAAAAGATGTTAGCAGCCCACTCTTGGATATTTTAAAGCAGGATAGAAGGGCCACTTTTTTTTTTTTTTTAACCCACTTCAATGTGATTCAGCTCTTTGATGAGACCTACTTTATCATTGTGTGATAAGAAACAAGCCTGTCAAACCAACGTGCCCAGGTCACTATGTCCCTTTCAATCAGGAAAGTTGGGGCTGTCCTGTTGCTGACCCAGAACTATGCAGATTGTTCATTAGCATAATGGCTGATCAACTTAGTGCATTTTAATGACATTAACTTTTCCCTCTACCCAGAAAGGAAAGAAAATGTAGAAAATTACAATTTCAGATTTGTCATGGTGGATCTTCAGTTGAGATTCTTTTTCCTAAATTTCATAGACTAAAGGTCAGTTACAGAAGCTGCATTCACATATTCTGGTCGAGGTCAAGATTGAGAGGTGCATTACTAGAAAGAAAGGTGAAGGCAACAGTTCAGGTATTCTACCTATACTCATGTTCCACCAACCTTACGACTAATGTCTGAGTTTTGGGAAAAGCAAGGTCTTGAGACAGTAGCTCCGTCTTTATTTTTTTTTAGAGTATTCATTCGTGAGAGAAAGAGGGAGTGCATGCACAAGCAGTGGGGGGCAGCAGGCAGAGCAGGCAGAGAAAGAAGCTGGCTCCCCGCTGAGCAGGGAGCCTGAGGAGGGACTCAATCCCAAGACCTGAGATCATGACCTGAGCCCAAGGCAGAGGCTTCACAGACTGAGCCAGCCAGGCATCCCAGTAGCTCATCTTTAAAGCAGCAAGAAGGATAAGTATTTCTTGGCTTTGAAAGAGTAAAGTATTCATTTACCTTATTGGCAACAAGCAGCAAACCGATGGTGGGCAGCATGCACGTGGCATGGCCAAAGAAATACTAGAGGAAGTTGAATTAAAACAAGAAACAGGCAAACTTATTAAAAGTTACACGGAGGACATGGGGAGATGGAGAGGAGAAGGGAATTGAGGGAAATTGAGGGGGAGATGACCCATGAGAGACTATGGACTCTGAAAAACAACCTGAGGGTTTTGAAGGGGCAGGGGGTGGTAGGTTGGGGGAGCCAGGTGGTGGGTATTATGGAGGGCATGCATTGCATGGAGCACTGGGTGTGGTGTAAAACTATGAGTTCTGTTATGCTGAAAAGAAATGAAATTAAAAAAAAAGAATGCCTCAAACTCCACACCCAAAAAAGAGATAATCACGTCAAAAAAATGTTCAGAAGCCATGAACAGATACTTCTCCAAAGAAGGCATAAATGGCTAGCAGACACATGAAACAATATTCACCATCATTAGTCATCAGGGAGATTCAAACCAAAACTAAGTTGAAATACCACCTTATAACAGTTAGAATGGACATAATTAACAAGACAATAAACTACATGTGTTGGAGACGATGTGGATGGAGAAAGGGGAACTCTCTTACACTGTTGGTGTGAGTTGGTGCAGCCACGTTGGATAACAGGGTAGAGATTCCTGAAGAAATTAAAAATAGAGCTAACCTATGATCCTGCAATTGCACTACGGGGTATTTACCCAGAAGATAAAGATGTAGTGAAAAGAAGGACCAACTGGGGTACCATCTGTACCCCAATATTCATAGCAGCAATGGCCACAGTCGCCCAACTGGGGAAAGAGCCAAGATGCCCTTCAACACACGAATGGATAAAGAAGATGTGGTCCCATACATACAATGGAATATGCCTCCATCAGAAAGGATGAATACCCAACTTCTGTATCAACATGGATGGGACTGGAGGAGATTATGCTGACTGAAATAAGTCAAACCAGAGAGAGTCAATCATCATGGTTTCACTTACTTGTGGAACATAAGGAATAACACGGAGAACTGGGAGTTGGAGAGGAGAAGTGAGTTGGGGGAAATCGGAGGGGAAGATGAATCATGAGAGACTGTGGACTCTGAGAAACAAACTGAGGGTTTTTGAGGGGAGGAGGATTGAGGGGTTGGGTGAGCCTGGTGGTGGGTATTAAGGAGGGCATGCATTACATGGAGCACTGGGTGTGATGCATAAACAGTGAATCTTTCAACACTGAAGAAAAGTAAAATAAAAATAAATCCCTTTTATGTGAAAAAAATGGGGTTAAAAAATTATGGAAATCAAGAGGACAAGATAAGTGGCATTTGAAACAAAAGTTCAGTAAGAAGAAGAAAAGGGATCACTCTGGCTCAGAGATCTCTTTGGGCAAAAGCTGTCCTGTAATCCTGCATCAGTCTACCTAAAGAAGTTGACCTGATGGGCTCTGAGGTTGGAGAACTTAACGTCTCCAAGCCTGACTCACTTGGTAGATTCTAACCTTTCTCTGTACCCTGTTTGTGTCACTGCTGGCTTTAGTTGAGGCCACAGTGGTGTCAGATGAGAAGGCTGCGTATTATAAATTGACATGCACAACCCCCGTTACTGCCGCCTGCTTCTTGACACTTTTCCTAATCCCTGCTCACCAGCTGCAACCTTTCTCTTTTCCAGATCTCTGTGGTACGTTGCAGCAAGTATCATGCTCTGCTTTGTGTAGTAATTATTTTGTCTTACCTTCACTGTAAGATGATAACCCTCCTACGAGTGGGATTTGTGGGTAATTTGTATACACACCGTGTACTCCCTGGTACAATCACTTGTTGAGCTGAACAAATTTCATTACCCAACCCCATGAAAAGATATTAATCTGGCTTAATGATGATGATGATGGCATTTGAATTTGTCTAGGTTCTTTTTAAGATAAAGATAATTTACATGAACTGTCATATATCTGAGACTATAATAATATCCTTTCTCTGCTAGTGTTATGCGTGGCATGTAAAAATACTGATTAATCATTCTCTTTGTTGGGGTACCTGGGTGGCTCAGATGCTTAAGTATCTGCCTTCGGCTCCAGTCATGATCCCAGGGTCGTGGGATCAAGCCCTGCATCGGGCTCCCTGCTTGCTTGTGGGGGAGCCTGCTTCTCTCTCTCCTACTGCTCCCCCTGCTGTGCTCTCTTTCTCTCTCTGTCAAATAAATAAATAAACTATTTTTAAAAACTCATTATCTTTGTTAACTAGACTGAAAAATAAAGGATACTGCTAACATTTAGAGATAAAAATAATAAGCATGTAAGAACATCCAATCTACCAAGAGCTCTTTAACTGCATTATTATCAATTGCCAGAAAGATCCCAAGGTCCCTCTCATGTGATGTATATTTCAAGAGCTCATCTTGTCCTTAAGGGCCCTTGAGAGGGTCAGTATCTCCACAATTGAAAAGTGAAATATTCATAAGGGCATCTATGCAATATGGCTCAATCTTGGAAGACTTTCTGGAAGAGGTGACTTCTCAGAGTGTAGATAAGAGAGAAGTTGTATTTCATAAGATTAGATTTACATGTTATTTAAATTAGGGTTATGTTAACAGGTTTTAGAAAGATAGAGATTTTTATTTCCTTCATGTCAGAGGTAAGTGGGACTCTGCTTCAGAAAGTCTTTAGGGACCCAGACACCTTCTAGTCATCCAAGGATGTAGCCATTTTTCTCTTGTTCCAAGATGGCAAATGGAGCTCCAGCTATTACTCTCAAGGTCTGTGGACAATGGAAAAAGTGGCAAAGGTTAGAGCCCTACTGTATTTTAAGGAAGTGTTCCAAAAGCCCAGAAGTACAAGGCATTTCTAGTTGGATTTTATTAACCTGAATTCATCACATAGTGTAACTTAGTTAAACAAAAGAGCCAGGCAAAGTAGTTTTACCTTGAATGAATATATGTACTCAGGTAAAAGCCAGACTTTTTACTACGGGAGAAAAAGAGGATCATGGATATTAGAGGACACCTATGAGCCTCTGCCATGAAACAGTACAGATTACAAAGGAGGTATTTAGAGAAATAAAGCAATGAAACAAAAGTAGAGGAAGAAACAAGGTCTTGATAATTTTTGCAATTTGCTGTACTGGTCCTTTTTTTTTTTTTTTGAAGATTTTACTTATTTATTTGACATAGAGAGAGAGAGATCACAAGGAGGCAGAGAGGTAGGCAGAAAGAGGGAGGGAAGCAGGCTCCCTGCTGAGCAGAGAGCTGAATGCAGGACTCAATCTCAGGACCCTGAGATCCTGACCTAAGTCTTTCAAGTTTCTTAGCACAGAGTTCCACTTGGTCTTCTAAACGAGCCTTTTCCTCAGTTTTCTCAATAAATGTTGTTTGTAAATTTTCCAAATGATGTTCTACTTCTGCTAATTCTGCTCTCTTCTGATTCAAAAGCTCCATTATCTCAGCTAAGGACTTCTGAGCTTCTGTTAAGCGGGCTTTCTTAGGAGCCACTACCTTTGCAACTCTGTCATATACTTCCATAGCCATGATCCACTTGCAAAGACCCTCAGCTGCAGAAGAAGCTTTAGCAATCTTAGAAGCATCAAATTCAGGGTTTGTAAGGTATTCACCACGTATCTTCTGCATAATAGTCACTGGAATGTTGTTCTTGTCATATTCTCTCAATTCTCTTAAGAAATTCATATCTCCCAGAAGCTTTTTGCTAGGTGCCCTGACCTGAAGGCAGATGCTTAACCAACTGAGCCACCCAGGCATCCCATTACTGGTCCTTATTTAAGATCCCTTCAAAAAGATACTAATTTACCAACGTGTTACAAATATCAGGTGTCGCTTTCATTGAGACTGGCACATTATAAGGCACAGTAACTCAGAGGGGGTATTAGAAGCACATTTATTAGGGACGCTTGGGTGGCTCAGTTGGGTAAGGAGCTGACTCTTGCTTTCAGCTCAAGTCATGATCTCAGGGTTGTGGGATTGAGCCATCAGGCTCCATGCTCAGCATCTGCTTGGGATGTGCTCTTTCTCTGTCTCTCAAATAAGTAAATAAATATTTTGAAAAAAAAGAAGAACATTTAATAAACCAAGGGTGAACAATATATTAAAAGGCACTGTGGAAAGGGGAGCATGTTAGCTCTACCCACAGGAAATAAATGTGCCTGAATCTTAGGCTGAGGCCTAGTATACATTTTTTATTTTATTTTTTCAATTTCTTTTAAAGAAGCCAAATGAATTGCACTAGATACTATTTTCCAGCATGGTCACTTGAAGATATAAGTGAAATTATTAATGTATTATACAATTCAGTTCTTTGAAAAATTTTTCTTTGAGACTAACATAAGAAATCTGTGATGTGCCTTGCATTCAAAATTATAGGCAGGAAGCAGTTCATCTGCATGAGCCTTGTGTCATAAATTATATTCTAATTGCCTAACCTGTCAAGTTTCTATACTGCTAAATATTCAGCTGAAGCAAAGGGAAGGAAACCTTATTTTATACTGAGCTGTATTTAAATGGATTCTCTGATAAGGGAAAGTTTTACAAAGCCAGTTCCTAGAGGCTTATGGAAATTAATGAGTGTTCAAAATATATTTGTGTATTTTATTGTAAATAAATTATAACTGAGTTAGAAACAAATAATAATAAATAATTTTTATTAGCCCATTTATCTTACATTTGAAGTTCCAAAATAAAGGAGGAAACTATATATATTTTCCTTATTTTCATCACTGGTAGCAAAAAGATATTTTATTTCTGTATTTGGAATCTGTAAAAACCACATTAAAAGAGGTGCAGCATTACTTTTCAAGAACTTAAAACTATTTTCAAGTAATAATTTTCATCACAGAAATTCTTTGGGGGGGGGTGGCTTTTAATCGTATTGGTCTCTTTATCTAGAATGTCCTTCTTCAATTTTCTTCAGTCCCCTCTGCCCATGTCCTGTCCCCGTCATACACTTTTCTCTTAGAGCAAATTTTACTTAACTTTCAGACTCAGCTTTCATGCTGTCACAGCAATGTTTGGTGCTGTCCCCATCTGGAAGCCAAGGCTGGCTCTTTTATTCTCTGTGTGTGCAGATCTGATATCATGCGGCACATACTGTTTTGTTATAGTACGTTGTCTCCATTTTATCACCCCTACTAGATGACTTATTTGTTGAGTATCAAATGCCCACTTGATTAATTTTGGTGCCACCATGGCCCCCATATAGCCCAGGGTACCCATTACACAGTGAATCCTCAAAAAAGAAAGCAACGTTTAACTAAATCCTGGATTATGTTGACATAGTCATAAAATTATGTTTTGACTGTGGGCTTTTTTAACGCCAAAGAGCTGATTTGCTCTGAATGTTCCCTTATAATCATTTTACAAAATTAGAAACTGTTCTCAGAGATCAGACAAGGTCTCTAACTTGCATTTTTGGCAGTTTTTGGTGTGAGTTAAGGTGCTATTTGGACTAAGCAGAGTCCAGAGATGGGAAGTGACTGATTATTCTGTGGTTCCCTAAAGCCCCACAAAGGAGGGCCCAGATAGATACAGTTTCCATTCAAGACATCATCATCACCAATCATCTTAAACATAAGTGAATGATTCTTGTCTCCTAAGCACTTTGATTTTCCATAACTATTTTAATAGTGCTTATTATTTTCTCTTACCTGATAATAAGGTACATTGTATCTTCTAAGGCCATCTAACTTGATGCTAAGCCCTCACTATTGAAACATTCTTGCAAAATCCATGAGGATCCTCACAGTCTCTAGTGTTAGAAGTTCTAAGGTGCTTATAATTTTGAAATTCTTCCAAGTAAACACTTTCAGTACCACATGTTAAAAAACTGCAGTATCCAGGAGTAATTCAATCCAAAAAGAACAAAAACGAAACAAAAAACCACCTGACAAAACCAACCAATCCAACAAACAGCAAAATAAAACAAACTGTTTCTGTAGTGCAAATTTATTTTTTTTAATTAATTTTTTTTAATTTATTTATTTGTCAGAGAGAGGGAGAGAGAGAGAGCGAGCACAGGCAGACAGAGTGGCAGGCAGAGGCAGAGGGAGAAGCAGGCTCCCCGCCAAGCAAGGAGCCCGATGTGGGACTCGATCCCAGGACGCTGGGATCATGACCTGAGCTGAAGGCAGCCGCTTAACCAACTGAGCCACCCAGGCGTCCCTGTTCTGCAAATTTCTAAAGGTTCACAACATTTAATTAAGTTAGATAACTTGATATTTTGCCTCATTTCAGAGATAAACTTTGCTTTTCTATTTTTTTTATTATTTTAGTATTTTTCAAGTAATTTCTATACCCAGTGTAGGACTCAACCTTACAACACCGAGATCAAGAGTCTCATGCTCTTTTGACTGAGCCAGCAAGGTGCCCCTAAAGTTTGCTTTTCTTAAACACATATACCTCCATGAGATATGATTAATATGGGTGTATGTATCATAACATAAACCCATATTAATCAATATATATTAATTATATATAGGACATTATCTGTCCTATCTATAATGTGAAAGCCACTGAATAAATAATATGACTTTTGATTGACTTTCCATTCTGGTGTACCACAATTAATGGTTAAATCTTGTGTTTGACTTCTGGCTAGAATTTGTTCTACTTGTATGAAAAATGCAATGCTAAATTCACTAGATTTCATAAGCACTTATCAAATGTAAGCTTAAACCCTAAAGCTATGTTTTGAGTTTGGGTTTTTTTTTTTAAGTAAGTTTACGTACTCCAGAATCTGTTAATCCATGCTCTTTGCTTCTTCATTGCACCATTCTTTATACTTTGACATATGTCATCTTGGGGAACAGACTCACAGCATAGTAATGACCTTGCCAAGGATGAAGAGGTGTGTCTTAGAGAATTATAATCTCTTATAACTCGATTTATGTGATTACTGTGTAAAACAGAACTTGTTCAGCAATGATGGATGGCAATGCTGCAGGTGTTGACTGATCTTTAGAAATATTTATATGACAGGTCCCTTAAGGTTTTGTACATTGTAGGAGAGAATAACTGCATACAGAAAAGAAACGAGTTGTGATTCAGGTTCTCAAGCAGTGCACTTCATTATCATATTTCTTCCATGCCCAGTCTAAAAACTGAACATTTGCCAAGGAGGTAGAAACAAGTGGCACTTAAGTAAATGCCCTCTGGCCTTTCAGAGCCTTTGCAATATATGTATGTATATGTGTGTGTGTGATTTTGAAAAAAAAAAAAAAAAAGAATTATTGGAGAAGTTAAAGAATATATTTAAAGTCAAAATCTATTTGAATTATTTAGCTTTTAAACTCACTATGTTCTCTGATATATTTCCAGTCTGGGAACTTGCAGGCATACATAGACACATGAATGTAAGAAATTCAGCCTCTACTGGCAATTCTGCTTTGTTTAGAGAATTCCAACTCTTGGTTCATGTGACTATAGGTTTCCTTCCATGGCTTTCTGTATTCCCCTGGGTGTTCCCAGTTTTTAAAAATATTCACTTTTAAATTTTAATTTTCCATTAAATATTTGCTTTTGGGTGGCTAGAAGTAGAATGTCTTGACAAAGCTAAAGTTTTTCAGGATCTATACTTTTTAAATGTTTTATTAGATAAATTAAGTAAAGCATATTCACAATTTGTAAAACTATAAAATACTCTGAATAAGCTGGACAAATGTGATAGGATCAGAAGACATCTTTATTTTTTGTCCCTACTACCCTTAAAAATTTCCTCACTTGGGGGAATTCTCTACCTAAGGATTAAAAATGTAGGACTCCATAGTTGCTGCCTTGTTTAGCAGCAAACAGTTCCATGTTACATTCAGTTCTATATAAGAATCAGAATTCTAAGAGTAAATTTTTTCACCTTCCAAAGTGGGAGGGGGATTGGGAGGAGGCTGATAAAGGGTGGCTGCTGGCTCAGATAATTTAAGATATTGCCTTTCCTATCCCCTTCCCCTGTCCTGAGCTTTTATTCCCTCTTCCACTATCATGAGAAGTAAGATTTCTGAGCTCAAAGACCTGCAGAAAGATGGAGAGAGGCATGCAGAGAGGAGAGGTAGGAAAGTTGACTGATAAAATGGCTTTGCCTTCCCTGAGCCTAGTGGATATTTAAGCTCTCCCGTAGGCTGCTTAACAGGGACCTGTCACCTTACATTCCCTTAGTCTGGATAAAGTTTCTTTATTCCAGCTGGTTGCTCACTGCTTTAGCAGTAACTAGAAATTCGCCAGTCCACTTCCAGCTCTGGTGTGCTGAGTGTCCATCCATTGCCCCTTTAGGTGGTCTTATCAGTCAGGACTCTCTGTTTCTTTCCTGGAATGCCAGCTAATTCCAACACAGCAGCCACTCTCTGTCAGTTCAGCATTAAAACAGTTAGCGAGCTTCTTTCCTGTGAGAAGCTTCTTTCCTGCCTAGAAGCCGGACTCTGGTTGTGTCTCCCAACAGCCGGGAAACGTGTAAAGGTTTCCCAAGTGGTCCCATTAAATGCTCTGTCTCCTGACATGCGGTACTCTGGGAGCAAACTCTCTTCCGTCTTGGTGGAAACAGGCTCACAGCACAGCTCTCTCCAGGAAATCTGCTCGGCAAATCTCTCATTTCATGTCTGCTTTCCCAGCCAAGTTGCAGGCTTGAAGAAGGCAAGGCAAAGCTGGGTTTCCAGTTTCCACTTAGCTCTTGCGAAATTCTTGCAGGGCATACCCCGCTTCCTCTTCCACTACCTATTGCCTTAGGATCTAGGCTGAAATCTGTTTTAACATCTTGTTAAAGTACATGTAATTCACCTCTCTTCAAACACTTAGTTCTTTTGCAAACATCCTAAAATGGATCAAATTCAAAGAGAAAAAGAGGGAAGAGGAAGATGAGGATCATATGTTGAATGTGTATTGTATGCTTTCTCAGCAACTCATACTTTATTTATGAAATAAAATCAAATGGCATATTCAGGATAAAACTAACAATAATCCATGCTAATACTGCAAAGTTTATGTTTTAGAGCTGGAGATCACAAATTCATGTCCTAGTGAGAGAGAGAGTTGCGAGTTGTGGACAAGAACACATGTGAGACTGGGTCCTCTTAGTCACTCTTTAAGACTCACGTAGGTTTGTCAAACTTTCTGCTCTTTCTGCCTTCCTCCCTCTTACTCTCTCCCCTTCCTACACCATCCAGCCTGTTTCCTGCAACTTTCCTCATTCTTTCCTTCACTCCTCTTCTCTATTTACTTCTGACAATGATGAAAACTTGTCCACAATTCTGCTCATAATACTTCAGTGTTTCTATATTTAGTCCTTTCTCAATCCTGAGGTCCCCAACTATTCAAAACTGCAAAAGGTCATCCAAATGTTCATGCAAACAGATTGGCAGGTCCACTTTGTATGAAACCTGTTGTTTTATACAACTTGGAGAGTATGGGTGGGGTGGGAGGAAGACACATTAGGCAATAGAAACAGAATACAAAACAATGAATATAAAATTCAGTTCAGGACCTTGGAAAGGGCCCTTGCAAGAGAGGGGCCCTGAAACTTCATTAGTTTTACAGCAAATCCGCCTCTGCATCCATATATAAGCCTTGAAAAATTTTTTACTCCTCTTTTCTATCTTTCTAAAACAGTCATAATTAGATAGCTGCTTCACTCTGTCTTTCCCCTAGGTTATATAAGAATAAATAATGAAAGAAACTTGTTAGTTCAGATCTTCAAGATCTGATTCTTAAGTGGGTGTTAAATATAAAAGCTACATCACAGTAATTAAGTAACTCTTTTCGGTATGCACAAATATATTATAATGTACAAAAACGGAATTTTGGCTCATTCACCACCCTCGCACTTATATAACTAATAATGATGCCAGAGTAATATTACTATGTCTCTTAAAATAATGCTTTAGTTCAAAACATGCAATAAATAGAATAATTTTTGAGTTCTTAGTTCCTTATTATGCTAACAAAATTACTTCAATACAATGAGATGTGGAGCGTTAGCTTTCTATTGTTTCGTTATTATTTTATATAAACCTTAAAATTATAACCTCGAGAATATGGATCTACTTTTATCATTCATTGAAAGAAGGCTTTATGTTGCTTCTTATTGTAAATAACTAAATTTACAATGCTTGTCCCTCATGTTATATTTGATGACAGTTAATTGTTAGTTGGTTTTAATTATACATCATAGTCTTTGTTCTGGAGACAATCCAAAGAGTAGATCATCTTGGTGTGTAATTTACTGAAACAGTTTCTAGGCAGCCTGCCATACTAAAAGACCATGTGGTACAATTGTCATTAAAATTAGAAAAATATTGGTATACACGTTTGAATTAAGGATTAAGGGGTGGTTGTATAAATTATGGAAAGCTCTGCGAAGTATTACTAAAGTTTGAGTTCAGCCAAAGGCCCAATTTCTAAATATCATTACAATACACAGATATACTTCTTGTACCTGTGGTAGGACTTTGATGAATGCTCCTTCTGCTGGTAGAATTCTAGATCACTCATGAATATTGATATGCTCTTTTTTAGTGGGTGAGTAGGTGGGTAAATATTGTTAGCATCTGAATATTGGATAAGACATTAAGAAATACTGTCCCCTTACAAAATGTAGAGCAATTTAGCTTTTAAAATAAAGGGCCCAAATTCTGGTTCATATTTTTTTCAGTTAAAGAGAACATTTTACCCAGTTTAAAAAATAATAAAAATGTTTGGGCAGTATTTAAAGTCATAAATTCATTTTCACAAAATATAAAGCAACTGCTCTGCTAGCTACCATTGACTAACATCATTAAACATTATCTTATTTTTATTCTTTTATTTTTGAAACTCAGTAAAAATATGTCAGGCAAAGACAAGCATGAGCTGGTTGAAGATTAAAAAAAACTATGAACCCTTTTGAAATAAAAGACCCATCTTCTCTCTCCTTCTTCCCCTTGACATCTATCTTAGGAATCTTCAAAAACAAATCTCAGGGCAGAGAGCAAAAGAAACAAAACAAGATAAAAACAGAACTTGTATTTGCAGAAGTAAAGCATTCAGCTGCAAATACAACTCTGAAAAACTCAATCAGTTGTTTTTTATTTTAGTGTTACAGCAAAGCAATATTCTTGTAGAGTAAAAATTAGGAAAATATAGAGAAATTGCATGTTTGTGATAAAATAAAAAAACAATATTTTTCTTTTTTCTAAAATCAAATTCTATCATGTCAATCAAAAATCTAAAATTCAGTGAAGTCTTTTGCCCCTGGACCACGTCAGCTTACATACTCTCCAGCTTTGACACTTCCCCCTAGGCTTACCTAAACCCAGAAAGATATTAGAATGATACATGAATAGCTAGCAAAAGTGGGAAACATTCTCTACTCAGAGTCAATAAGAAAGATAAAGGAGAAAAAAGATACTGATAGAGAACAGTTGAGTCAAGAGGATTAGACCTGCTTAGTCCTAAATTTGCCCACTATTCAGTAACTTGGGTACAGGTGCTGCTTGCCCTTATCACCTCTCACTCCTTTTGACCTTGTAATGAAAAAAAAAAAAAAAAAAGCACATTTGACATTAAAATCTATCTTCTTATCAAGAAAAATAAATAAAGAATTTTTTAAATGTTTTCTTTGATATTTATAAAGGAATTTTAAAAGTAATTTCTATATTGTATTTGCATTCAATAATGTAAATTATTGTTGATTTGAAGCCCTCAATAAGAAAATGGCAGTCTTGCCTTCTCTTTCTGTTTTTTAAATCTTCCCCCCATAAAATTTGAAAGTCAGAAGAAATACATAAAAAAAGCAGATATTTCTTTAAATAGTCTGGGATTATAGTTTTACCTAATAAATATTGAGCTCAGTTTTTGTATCAAGAAATGTGCTAGATGCTGGGTACACAAAAATATGATTCATCCCCTTGAGCAGCATATAGACAAGGGCAGCGGCTGGTTAATTGGATTAGAGCAGCATACTAAATGATGCCAAGATCATAGATTCCACTTATGGACCAATTAGTTCGTCTTTGTTCTATAGCCATAGATTGCATACAGATTAGATACTTTCATGGGTTTGTGCATTTGTACTCTATCTCTTGCCAAAAGGAATTTGAACGAGCATACAGCAAAGATATATAGAGTACAAAAACTCAGTGAAAAATAATAGAAAATGTTTTTGAGACCGTATTTCATCATAAGACTGCTCAAGCATTCAAAAAGTTTATTTGAACTTGAGCCTATAAAACACATTGGAAATAAAATTACTGATTAACTCAGTAATCTGGAAAATATTTAAAACTGTGAGATGATTTTAATAGAGGAAGGAAATTTAATAAATCCCTAATTCATTTATTAGAAATCATGCCCTAAATAGAGAATTTAGATTTAGAATAAAGGATATAAATAGACAGAGATAACAATTCACAGAATAGAGAGCTTTCTTAGTATCTGTAGACACAATTTTCCACAACAGAATTATCAGTGAAGTCCTGTTTAAGTTTCTTATTTAATTGCAATCCATGATATTTGCATAAGTCTTTAATAGGTGTTGGAATCATAATAATCATCTTATTTATTCATTTTCTGAGGAAACAAACAAGAAGAAACTAAGGATGGCATATCTGATTAAATATCATAGGCTGAGGGGTGCCTGGGTGGCTCAGTGGGTTAAAGCCTCTGCCTTCGGCTCAGGTGATGATCTCGGGGTCCTGGGATTAGGCCCCGCATCGGGCTCTCTGCTCAGAGGGGAGCCTGCTTCCCCCTCTCTCTCTCTGCCTGCCTCTCTGCCTACTTGTGATCTCTGTCTGTCAAATAAATAAGTAAAATCTTTAAAAATAAATAAATAAACATCATAAGCTGTGTTTATGTATTTCTATATATAATACATATGACACATCCGTTGTTTTATAGTGATAACCAGTTGATTTGATTGGTTCAGCTAAACATCCAAACTGATTATTTTACATTATTTAGTGAATACATACATGAACATAGATCATTGCCTTCATCTTTTGATCAATTACATTAAATATTTTTGAAAAATAGTTTTCCTTAGTTTTGTTCTTCAGAATAGGGACTTGAAAAGGATAGAGTTGTTATATCTAGAACATCCTTTTATGAACCAGATTTATAGTTATTTATCAAATTTGTTGAGAATGGGTACATCTGTTGACTTTTCTGTATTAACATATGTACCAGACACTTCTGGTTATCCTCAATATATCTGTCCTCTCCTTTTTCGTTAGTGATATTTGCCCTAATTTTTAGCTGGGAGTGTGATCACATAGAATAAAGACTACTTTCAGCCTTTCTTGCAGTTAGGTGTGACCAAGAGATGAAGTCTGGCCAGTGGGATGTAAGCAGAGGTCATGAGTGTTCATTTTATATGAAATTTCCCCTATGGGAGGGGGCATGTTTATTCTTTTATTTATAACTTTTATTTTAAGACTTTTACTTATTTATTTTAGAGGGAGAACATGCACACGTGCTCAGTGGGGAGGCAGAGAGAGAGGGAGCGAGAATCTCAAGCAGATTCCACACTGAGCATGGAGCCCAACACGGGGCTCAGTCCCATGACCCTAAGATCGTAACCTGAGCTGAAACCAAGACTTAGATGTTTAACCCACTGGGCCACCGAGATGCCCTGAGCATGTTCATTCTCTTTCCTCTTCCCTGTTGGTTGGAATGCATATCTGATGACTAACATTTCAAGAGTTATCCTGAAATATGAAGTGATCTAGAGAAGGGTACCCTATGTGTTATGGGATATCAGGATAGAATGTGTCTGGATTCCTTATATCATGGATATAAGGAGTATCAGCCCTACACCTCTTAACTGTGGATTTTCTGGTGAAAAAGAAGTATGTTCTTATCTTACATAAGGCACTGTGTTTTAAGATTTTTTAAATGTACATTCCAAATTATACTTTAAAAAACATATAAAAAGGCATTTTTGATATGACATGGCAGTAGGATTATATATGTTTAAGTTGATTTTCATATAAGCATTTCATAAACATAAGCTCATTGATGGTAAATGTCAAATATTTGGAAGTTTAGTTTGAAAGTATATCATCCTTAATTTCATGATAAGCTTTTTCTCTTTAGAGACATATGACACATAGAGACATATTACACAATACCTCGTTAAGAGGTGTTAGGAGTCTATATTGCCATTTTGAACCTTTTAATGAAATTCAGAATTTTGTTCATTATTAGCCACTGTGCAAACTGAGGCACATTTACAGAATTTTAGTCTTTTATTAAAAAACAAAAATTATCAACAGAATTGGTTGGTTTTCTTTTCCTCTTTGTTTAAATTTATTTCTTGGGTGGCTCAGGTGGTTAAATATCCAGCTCTTGGTTTCAGCTCAGGTCATGACCTTGGGGTCATGAGATTGAGCCCCACGTCAGGCTCCATGCACTCACCAAAGACTTTGCTTGTCTGCTTGTCCCTCTGCCTCCCCTTCTGCACCACCAACCCCACCCCTGAACACAGGTGCACACACTCTCTCTCTCTTAAATAAAGTCTTTAAAAACACACAAATGCCTCAGGTTTCAAAAATGAATATTTTAACTATTCCCTTGATTCTATTATTACCTTAAAAACTGGCCCCAATGATCTATAAAGTCATTGTTATGAACGGTAGAAATTCTGTTGTGTCACAGGAATTACATATCTTTTCTGCCAACTTTGTGGCATTCACTCATATTACCTATCACCAAAAGCAAAATTGATGAATCCATTTTTACCCTCCTCCAAATACACATTCTCAATTTAGAAGTTACCTTTTATGATTGATTTTTTTCTTCAATAATTCCCCCACCTTTGCCCCCAGCTCCACTGTTGCCAGAGACTGGCACAGATTAAATATTAAATAAAATACTAGATACTGATGACATACTACACACTGATAAAATATTAGAAACAAAACATATTTGTGAATATGCATGTGACATAAACTGGCAAACATGGAAGAGATATTTCTGCCAAGAAGTTTTCAAATTAGCATAAGGAATGTATCAATTATGATTTTTATTTAACTTGTAATTATATTTTTAATGTAAAAATATTATGGTAACTGTCACAGCCAAGAGGAGTCTAAGAAAAAATGACTACTAAATATAATGTGGTATCCTAAAAGGGATCCTGGAACAGAAAAAGGACATTAAGTAAAAACTAAGGAAATCTGAATAAATGATGGGCTTTAGTTAATAATGTATCAATATTGCTTCATTAATTATAATAAATGTGCCACACTAATGTAAGATATTAATAATAGGGGAAACTGAGCATGGGATATATGAGAACTCTATACTTTTAGCAGTTTTTCTGTAGACTTACCACAGTTCCAAAATGAAAAGTACATTTTTTTTTTTTTTAATTTATTTACTTGTCAGAGAGAGAGGGAGAGAGAGCGAGCGAGCACAGGCAGACAGAGTGGCAGGCAGAGGCAGAGGGAGAAGCAGGCTCCCTGCCGAGCAAGGAGCCCGCTGTGGGACTCGATCCCAGGATGCTGGGATCATGACCTGAGCTGAAGGCAGCCGCTTAACCAACTGAGCCACCCAGGCGTCCCTGAAAAGTACATTTTAAAAAATACATTAAAATATGTTATCCAGAGCTAAGTGTTCAAAAGTAACCTCTTATCTAGGGTTAGAATTGTCACTTCAGTTTACCAGCTTCACCTTTTTACCTCTTTTGGCAATATACTAGAGGAATCGAATGGCTTGTTAAAAGTCAAATGGCATCTTAATTTTTTCATGTTTATTATATCTGTTCATGGAATGGCACGTGCAACTTATCACATTAACAAGTCGCTACAAGGACATTAATTTTATTGTTTATTTCAATGCACCATAAAGCGATCTAGTTGCAAAAATATTTGCCAACTTATGATCATAAACAAAATGGATTTTACCTCTACGTAAGAAAATAATTCCCACAATTCCATCAAGAAGGTATAAACTATTTAAGACTCATGGTTTGTTTTTTTTTATTTTTTTACTAACATATAATGTATTATTAGCCCCGGGGGTACTGGTCTGTGAATCGCCAGGTTTACACACTTCACAACACTCACCATAGCACATACCTTCCCCAATGTCCATAACCCCACCACCTTCTCCTTACCCCCCGCCCCCCGGCAACCCTCAGTTTGTTTTGTGAGATTGAGTCTCTTATGGTTTGTCTCCCTCCCAATCCCATCTTGTTTCATTTATTCTTTTCCTACCTCCAAGCCCCCCACATTGCATCTCCACTTCCTCATATCAGGGAGATCATATAACAGTTGTCTTTCTCCAATTGACTTATTTCGCTGACATAATACCCTCTATTTCCATCCATGTCGTCGCAAATGGCAAGATGTCATTTCTTTGGATGGCTGCATAGTATTCCATTGTATATATATGCCACTTCTTCTTTACCCATTTATCTGTTGATGGACATCTAGGTTCTTTCTGTAGTTTGGCTATCGTGGACATTGCTGCTATAAACATTCAGGTGCATGTGCCCCTTCGGATCACTACATTTGTATCGTTAGGGTAAATACCCAGTAGTGCAATTGCTGGGTCATAGGGTAGCTCTATTTTCAACTTCTTGAGGAACCTCCATGCTGTTTTCCAGAGTGGTTGCACCAGCTTGCATTCCCACCAACAGTGTAGGAGGGTTCCCCTTTCTCTGAATCCTTGCCAGCACCTGTCATTTCCTGACTTGTTAATTTTAGCCATTCTGACGGGTGTGAGGTGGTATCTCATTGTGGTTTTGATTTGTATTTCCCTGATGCCGAGTGATGTGGAGCACTTTTTCATGTGTCTGTTGGCCATCTGGATGTCTTCTTTGCAGAAATGTCTGTTCATGTAGGACTCATGTTTTGACTCCATCTAGGATAAGTTGTTACTTCTTTCTTCTAGCCAAACACTTACCAAATAGCAGGAACTCTGTGATAGCTGTTGCTGTGAAGATACTCTCTCACCTGTGTTGGACCATCTGGTAGTTAAACCCTGTGGAAAGCCAGTCCCTTTCTCCCCATCATGTTTGAGCTTTAGTATCTGGAGCAATGTTTCTGCTTTCCTCTGTGACAAAGACCTCCTAGTAGCATGCATCACTAGCGCCAGTATTCAGGCTAATCTCTAAGACCCCTTGTCAACGAAATAGGTTGATGGTAGCATATAAAATGCAGCATGTTCTAGATGCCAGAGACAGCCAGGTAAAGTTCTAAGTACTTTACAAATAGTACAGGTCATGTTTAACAAACCCTCTGAGGTTAGCAATAGTATGAACTTAATTTTAGATGAAGCAGAAACTGAAGCCAGAAATTTTAATTTACATGCCCAAGATAACCAACTCTTAAGTGTTGGAGCCAGCTCTTGAACCCAGGTAGTATAGATACAAACTCTCATCACACACTGCCCCCCTAGAAACTTGTCAGTGTGTGAAAATTCCAAGGAAAGTGTTGTTTGGGGAACTTGAAGACCTAAAATCCAGCCCAACTTTAGCCAAAAGCACCTCATCTCAATTTAGTTATTAATAAATGTGTACCATTTTACTAGATTCTGGTTTCCTAAAGATTGTTTAGGGGAAGGGAACTACTTGACATGCATCTTTTAGCAATCCTCCATACATTTTTGAAAAGTCTCTACCTAATGAGCACTAAATTTTTTTTTAAGTACTGACTCCCTTGCATACTCATTCCCAACTACTTTAATCTTCTTACTAGTTCTTGCACATGTCAAAAACATTCCCAACTCAGGGCATTACAGTTCCTCTCTCTAGAGCATGCTTTCACCTGGAGAACTCCATGGCTCATTCTCAGTTTTGTTTTGTTTTTTCACACCTCTTCTCAAAAAAATCACCTTATCAAGGAGACCTCCACAAATCTTCCCTGACTCTATGCCCACAAACCCGTTACCATGCTTTGTTTTTTCCAAAAACTTACCATTTGAAATTATTGTGCACTTAATATTTTAATTTTTACTTGTCCTGTTCCCCGAGGCTGTGATCTTCTTGAGGGTAGACTAGTTTTGTTTACTAGTTCCAGCACCTGGTCTAGTGTAGGCATTCAATAGGTATTTGTTGAATGAGTAAATGAATCTAAAAAGTGTTGTATAACTTATGAAATGTGTAGAGGGATGCACTGTGCAGTGGGATACACTTATTAGTAATATTTCTTTTCTTCCTTGGTAATTTATATATCCCAAGAATGCTTTCTACATTGGTGGAATACAGTAAATTGTTACTATCTCATTTTCTGTACAGCAGAGGCATTTGGCTATAAATTCTGATAGTGTCATTTTTTTTATCAGTGGGACTATGTGTGAGTTTTTTGTTTTGGGTTGTTGTTGGGGTTTTTTTGTTTGTTTTGTTTTACTTTCTCGAGCTTGTGTTCTCAACTATAACATGGGAATGGTAACACCTTATCTTGCAGATTTCTCTGAAGAGGAATACCTTGAATATATCAAAATACAGTTATAGGAAATGTCAGGCTAATATACAACTGTTCATCATTGAAAGCATTTATGCTCTGACAGAATAGGGATCCCAGACCAGCCCATTTGTATTATATCATAACAGCCCTACCTCCCCATCACTTCCCAAACCTGACACAAAGGCTCCCTCTTCATTCAGATGATTGGAGCAACTTGAGATAAACTGCCTCTTCCTTAACCCAGATTTTGTGAATTACCGACCTGTATTATTTATTCATACCGATGGCTCCCTTCATTGACATTGAATAATTAAGAGTTGATTGTGTTTAGGAAGATCAAAAATCCCATGGTTCAACTCACTTTTCAAAGCACAGAATTCACCAGCCTTCAAAAGGACAGAGGAATTAATCTATTTTAAAACACAATGCAAGTACATACTTCTTTGAAAATTGGTAATGATATTAATGAAAAAATAGATTAAAAGTAAGAACTGATAGAATAGTAAGAAATACTTTGAATATATACTTTCTTTTATTGTAAATATTAGATATTAAACATTACTTAAATGTAAATATTAAAATTCTTGGTATATATTATGGTCAGTTTTTTCAAAACTTTTTTTTAATTTGCTAATAAATATTTTCATTTAATCTATTGGGCTATATTAGCATTGCATTAACTTCTTCTAACCTTCAGAAATTAAGAAAAGGTAGCAATTATACTCTTAACAATTTGCTTTAGAATCAACTAATTAATCATTCATTGCCCATGGCACTAATAAGTCATTAGTCTTGTGGGGGCTCATTATAAGGAGCAATATGTAGACAGGTTCATTTAGGTAATACTTTCTGAATGTTGATGAGGTTATTTGTAGATGATACATGCATGTTAGATTCAATTATAACAAATTAGTGAGAAGTTTTTTTCTCCTTTTTTATAAAAGCGGAAAGGATAGCCTTTCTAAAACAACTAAGAATTATAGTTTTGAGATGTCTTTGAAGTTTCTTTAGATTGGATAAATGGAGCGATTTTCTAATGAAATGCAGTCGTAATGTCTTAATCTACTAACCTGAGCAGCTCACAAAATTCTAATGACTGTACACACACACATGATTTGAGAAGTGCACATTTGTAAGGTTTTAACCTCTCAAGACTTTGAAGCCAACCAATATAGGCAATCAATAGTCACATTACATCACTATTTTTCTTCTCATACAGCCAAAAAAATTATTTTTTATTATCTAATTCGTTTAGCTTTTAAATTCTCTTTGCCACTTATGATACAGATTTAGGTTGTGTCTATGTGAGGTTAAAGAACTTAACATTTTTGGGGTGCCAGGGTGATTAAGCCTCTGACTTCAGCTCAGGTCATGATCTTTGGGGTGTGGGGAGTAGGGGGAGGCCCTGGCAACTGGCTTAAAGAGGCTCCTTGCTGCTCAGCAGTGAGTCAACTTCTCCCTGTCCCTCTGCCCCTCCCCCTGCACTCTCTCCCACTCTCTCTCTCTCTCATAAATAAATAGAATCTTTTTAAAAAGAGAATTTAACATTTTCATAGACTCAGGTACTCCATTTTTAAGAAACAAATTATTGGAGTGATTTTTTTTTTAATGGAAGTGATCTTCTCATTACATTAAGTTAATGGAATTAACCAGTTGCTTTAGTTTGATAGATACAAGTTAAGCAGATGAATATAAGGATACAGAAAAACCTAGTTCTAAATAGCTGTAACACTTGGTGTTATATTTTCCTAATTGCCAATTCTTTGTTTATCTGTTTGCATATGTAACTATAGAAATATATATCATTAAGGTAAAATCACATTTAATGTGAAAAGAATTACTTTAAGAAACTAATAGGGGTGCCTGGGTGACTCAGTCCTTAAGCATCTGCCTTTGACTCAGGTTGGCTTAGGTCATGATGCCAGGGTCCTGGATGAGCTGACATCAGGCTCCAGGCTTAGCAGGAAGCCTGCTTCTCCTTCTCCCACTCCCCCTGCTTATTTTACCTCTCTTGCTGTCTCTCTCTGTGTCAAATAAATAAATAAAATCTTCACAAAAAATAAAAGAGAAATGAATAAAGTGATTTAAAATATTCAACCAAAGGTCTTAAAACTACTATATACTTCAAGAATTGTTTCAAGGACAGTTTGATTAAAACCGTGTTACTACTCTAACAAAACACACAGACTAACATTCAGTGTGTTATTAATAACAATTTAAACCTACTAATGAGCATTAAAATGTGACTTCATTCACAGTAATGGCCCAAACTCTGGCCTTGGGTGTTTACATATTGCTTCCATTGGAGTCAAGGGGACATATGCTGGAAGGACTAGGCAGTTGATATAATGATTTATTTTTTAATCTGTAGTGTACTCACACTTACAGTTTCCTGGAAAAAATGTTGCAAATATAAGTGGTATAAGTTGAATCTGATTCTCACATTAAAAAACGTGTATGATTGAAGGTTTTGCTCATGACCGATGACCTGCTCCTATTCTTACCTGCCCACACCAAAAACCCAGAAGGCAGAGAATGCTTTGTAACTGTCAGAAATGTGAAAAAACTGTCAAAAGAACATGAAATCAGTTGTGAAGCAGAAGTCATGGTTCAGTTTTCTCGAAGACAAGTATATAAATTGCAAACGCCCATGTTGTAAGCCTCCCACAAATATATGTCACACAATGCCCAAGGGGACTGATACCTAGTTCTTAGGGATTAAATCAAACATCAGACTTAGTCAATTATAAGTTAGTCCCTATCTAACATAAATACTTATAAAGTATATTTAAACTGGACCTTCCAGTACCCAGACATGTAAAGTTGTGAGGGTTTTTTGTTGTTGTTTGTGTTTATTTATTTATAAAGGAAGTTTTTTTCTTTTAATTGCAACAAATTAGATGGTGAACGTGAACTTCCAAATGAATTTTGAAGTCAGGAAATTCACTCCTACTTAAATGCATTCTTATTTTTTTCCATTTTTAAAGCCTATTACTCTCTTGTATTATTTCATAAGATTAAAAGGCCTCTAACCTGTACTTTGAGTTATTTGTACACCCAAAATGACAAGTAGTTTGGGGTTGTTCTCACTCTTCCTGTTCACGTACCCTCCTTCCAGCCTAGTTGACCTGCTCATCCTCCCTCTGTAAGCTGCTTTCCTGCCACTTCCTCCTCTATTTTCCTGACCTTCAGTTTCGCTTCACATCAAAGTTATCTGTCTCGGCCCAGTGGAAAGGCATATATTTTGTAAACCCTTTCCTGGTCTCTGCATCTAGAAGTGTATATTCCTTTCTCCAAGTTTCTATGGCAGTATCAGTCAGAATCTAGTCAGAATAACATCCTATGCCATTTTTTTTTTACCAGAGAGTTTGATTTAGAATTAAACAGGTACTGGGGCGCCTGGGTGGCTCAGTGGGTTAAAGCCTCTGCCTTAGGCTCAGGTCATGATCCCGGGGTCCTGGGATGGAGCCCCACATTGGGCTCTCTGATCAGCAGGGAGACTGCTTCCCCCTCTCTCTGTTTCTGCGTGCCTCTCTGCCTACTTGTGATCTCTGTCTGTCAAATAAATAAATAAAATCTTTGAAAAAAAATAGAATTAAACAGGTACTTTAGGCCAAAGGAGAGGGAAGACTTGTGGTTATATGGAGACAGTAATTGTAGGAAGGAGATATTATGCCTAAGGCTGGGAGAACAAAGGAAAGACATTGGGATTAAGAGAACCCAGGAGCTCAGAGAAGGGTCCCTGTGGGGCTGGGATTTACAACTCTAAGGATATGCCCCATCCCAGCTGGTGCCATGGGAATTCAGCAGAAGTCCCTCCCCCACAGAATTAAGACTTAGAATTCTGAGAATGAGGCATCCCAACTCTTTGGGGTTTGTATCTGCTTTGGGGATTGAGAGAGAAATGTCATGTGGAACCAATTTATGATGTGAAGATGAAGAGTTTGTTGCTGGGATGGTGTTGATAGGAGCAGGAAGCAAAACAGTGGATTGGCATATCCCGCTCCCTCCTTCAAGCATCTACTCCTGTGGTTGGGGAAACACAAACAGGAGCCAGCTGGCAAAAGAGAAGCCAGCTCCAGCATCATAAAACAGCATAGAACTATGACATTGAAAGATAATAACTTAATAACCAGCACCTTAGCATTTTAATTAAACCTCTTTCAGGTGCTTAGCATTTTCTTCCTTCTAATATAGAGCTCTGTATTATCTTATCTTCTATCAGTCTCTAAGATCCTTGAGAATAATATCTGGATATGATTCATCTGATCCAGATTTCAATTAATATTGTTGAATAAATGAATATATAAATTCCCCCAAATCAAAGGCCTTTCCTTTTCAATTATAAGTACTGAATGTTTTATTATAAAAGAAGATCATTAGAAAATTAGTTTCTCTTTTGCTTGACACTTCAAATAATTTTTCTGGGATTTTATTGAGTATGCTTATGATAACACATGTATCCAAACAAATACACACAAGAGAGTGTTCTTTTTAAAATTAATCTTTTAGTAGTCTATATAATTATGCAAATGTTGCTTCAGGTTTCCAAAAGATTTATTACTTCTTAGTCCAGCCTTACCCTTTCCTCCACTATGGGAAAGTAAGAACTGAATCCCAGAACGAACTTCTGATGAATTCCAGAGCTGAGCCACCTGAAGGGAGCAGTGGTGTAGGCTAGTGCATGAAACAGCTGAGGAAGAAACTAAAGGTTCAGGATGAAGATTTCTGTGCTGCTCACATCCGGAAATGACATGATGCCTTTGACTGGCACAAGTCTATGTACTGGCTGACTCTCCAGGTGCTGTAAGTTGAGCTCATGGGGTTGGATCAGCTGAACCTCATTAATATTTAACTTGATGGAGATGGGACCCACAAATACATGTCCACACATACAAAATACACATGTATATCCTCAACCATGTAGAGCTTTCTATGTTCCACTTCAGAACCATAGGAAGACTTTTTTTTTTTAATTTATTTATTTGTCAGAGAGAGAGGGAGAGAGAGAGAGCAAGCACAGGCAGACAGAGTGGCAGGCAGAGGCAGAGGGAGAAGTAGGCTCCCCGCCGAGCAAGGAGCCCGATGTGGGACTCGATCCCAGGACGCCGGGATCACGACCTGAGCCGGGATCACGACCCGCTTAACCAACTGAGCCACCCAGGTGTCCCATAGGAAGACTTTTTAATGGGTTGGAAAGGTTTTACAGGGTGGCCTTTCTATAACAACGAATTCGGACAGGCTCTAAAACGTGTTGCGTAAAATTCTAAATAAAACTCTGGAGATTGTTCTGAGAAATATAAAATCAGCCTTGATACCTCGTTGTCAAATTTTCATTTGCTCCAAAGGAGACCATTTGTTCCAGTGAAATAATTTTATGTAGAGCCTGTCAGGTTCTTGTCAACGAAACAGAGGTAAACCAGGAACTGATTATTCATTTTACAAATTATTGACAACATGATTATGTTTATTAAAGTAACCCCATTGCATATTTAAAAAGCAATTCCATTTATCAAAATTGAATTTGCACACAATTTCACAGGGTAATGATTTTTTGGTGAATTGATCTGTAGTGCATGAGGCAAAGTCATAGTTAAAACTGATGAGAGTTAGACTTTGTTAATGATATATTCAATATCCTTTTTGAAGGAAAATGTTATTTGTTGAGTCAGAATCACATCTTCTGTAACTGTTTCTGTGACTGTTGTTCACTCATACTATCCGTAGCTGAAGTTCAAGTTGTAATTAATATCAGTAGCTGTGGAGTGTCAGCAAAACCACTATTTAGTGTCTGTTTTCTATAAGGAGCTGTGCAGCATCAGTCAAAAAACACAGGATTTGAGTTAAAATTACAATCTCCTTACCTTACTAGCTATAATGGCCTTAGACAAGTTATGTAACTTATCTGAACCTCTCAGTATACAAAATAAGGAGACTTACAGTCTTCTCTTAAATTTGTTATGTCGATTAAAAAATTAGGAGGTCAAGTGCTTAGCACATAGCTTCAATGAAGGGTAATGATTATGAACACACTACTTCTGTCAAGTTTAGCCACTTTCATCTATCTTCAATATACATGAATAACTGATAAGGGTATTCATTTCAGGAGTGCATTTAAATACAAATCCTCTTGCATTTCATAACCAGTTTTCAGTCTCATACTACTCTTAATCTAAAGCCTCTTGTGCTAGTTAAATAACAAGTTTTAAAAATTTTACATGCGTATGTGCTACAAGCCTTCTTAGAAGACTCGAGAATGCATTTGGTACCCTCTATGCCCTGTATACTTCTCTGGGGATTACTAATTTCAGCCACTGATTAGTAGTATATTCTATAGGCACTTTGTGGCTAGAGAGCATACAATCATCTGAAGAAAGAGTTTCCTAAATAGGGATCTACGATTTTCTCTCTATCGAAGATAAGTATCAGGTCTGGAAATTTTATAAAAATGGATGGGAAATTGCACGTGTGTAACATGATACTTGACCCTTTATGTGTGTTATCTCGTTATCAGAAAGATTCTGCTGTAACATTTTTCTAAGGCAAATCTATGCTATCCTATCCATCCAAGGAGTTTTTCCTGGCAAGAAAAATTCAACTGACTATATAGTGTTGCCTCAATACTTTTCATTATAAAAACATTTTTAGGGGTGCCTGGGTGGCTCAGTCAGTTGGGCGGCTGCCTTCGGTTCAGGTCATGATCCCAGGGTCCTGGGATTGAGTGCCACATCGGGCTCCCTGCTCCATAGGGAGCCTGCTTCTCCCTCTGCCTGCTGCTCTGCCTGCTTGTAGTCTCTCTCTCTGTCAAATAAATAAATAAAATCTTTAAAAAAATTTTTTTAAATTCAGTTGACACATTAAGACAAATGTTAACTGTTTAAAAATAAAATAAGCTAGGGGTCTTTCAGTGGCCTGTCAGTTAAACTTCCTCCTTCAGCTCAGGCCATGATCCTGGAGTCCTGAAATCAAGGTGGGGCGTGGGAAGTTCCTGCTCAGCAGGGAGTCTGCTTCTGTCTCCCTCCCTCTGCCACTCCCCCTGCTTGTGTTCTCTCTGTTTCTCTCTGTCAAATAAATAAATAAATAATATGTGTTAAAAATTATAAAGTAACGTAAAGAACAAAATGAAGCAAATAGCTTAGGTATCAAAGGATAAGATGTTAAATCAACAGGTTCTTAGGATTTTTCCCCCTGAATCATCTGGAAAATTATCACACTCTTAACTTCATTTGAATTCGGTAGATTTTCTGTAAAACTCATCCATATCCTAAACCATCTGCTAGAATAAAGTTCAACAATGAAGATACATATACGGATTATATTCATTCATTCTCTGAACATGTGGATATGGCGTAGAAATATTGTTAGAATGAATCTAAATTTCATTATATTTGTTATGTAGGCAAGAAATATGGAATCTGACCTAAATTTGTAAATAGATGAGAAATGAAGAACTGAAACAATGTTTCAATGTGGTGATTACCCCTTTGCCATAGGATGGATAATGGCTCCCAAAGATGTCTGTGCTCTAATCCCTGAAACATGTGAATATGTTTCTTTACCTGGTCAAAGGGAATTTGCAGATGTCATTAAGATTGCGGATATTAAATATCATTAATTTTTAAGGTAGTTCCAATTTAATCACATGACCTTTTAAAAGCAGATAAATTTCTCTGGCTGGAAGAAGAGACACCACAGAAGAGAAAGTCTGAGAGATTTGAAGCCTGACAAGGACTGGACATGCTAGTTTGAAAATAGGGACAAGGTGACAAAGAATACAGGTAGCCTTAAGGAGCTGAGTGAATAGTCAGAAAATTTCTTGACTGATAGCAAGGAAAGAGGGACCTCAGTCCTACAACAAGGAACTAAATTCAGCTAATAACCTGGATGAGCTGGGAAATGGTTTCCCTTGAGAATTATATCTCTTGATTCCATGTATGACTCTCAACCAACTGACGTCCTGATTTCAGTTTTGTGAGACCAGGAGCAGAGAAACCAGTACCTTCCACCTGGACTTCTGACCTAGAATACTGAGATAATAAACTTATATTGTTTTAAGCCACCTACTTTGTCGTAATTTGTTGTGGAATCAATAGTAAACTAGCATATATCTTTCCTCAATTCTCTTTCATCTGAAAGTGTTACTTCATTAACGGAACTATCAAGCAAAATAAACTTAAAAAAAAATCTACTCATATATAGTTGGGGTTTTTATACTCAAGCCTGACTCATTACCTTCATATTTATTTAAAATAGTTTCTAAAATTCTTATCTGATTGAAGTTAATGTAATATTTATGCAATCAGAGTTAATGTTAAGACATATAATGATTTTATCAGGTAAGCCATGAATATAAATTACAAATTATCATAATTATTTAAGATCATAATATTTGCATGGTGAAAATATTTTTTCAAAAGTAACACTTGTTCTTATTAATTTAGTGAGTACACTATCACAATGAATATATTAACAATAGTTCTTTGTAATGAATAAATAAGAATAACCATGTAAGAATAAAAATAATTAAAATATGGGTGGAAGAGTCCTTATTTATATAGTTTTGTCTGTTATTTATGCATAATACGAGGTAACAGAAGATATGGTACTGAACAAATATTGTTATTTCAGTAATCCCAGTTCTGAGAACCTATTTTAGTGAAACACTTCTAAATATGAAAGAGTTATGCGTACGGATATTCATTGCAGTGTCATTTATAGTAACAAAAATATTGAAATGAACTAGGCAATAGGGAAATGCTTACCCAAGTTCTGGTATACCGATTCAAGAAAATTTAATACATCTATATAAAAGATAGTTGTGAGTAATAGTAACTCATAAGATTGTGATTTTACGAAAAATATTTAAAAATCCAGTTTATTAAGTTTATAATTATTTTAAAATTTTAATATTTGAAAAGGAAAAGAATACATACAAATATTAATAGTTCTTTTGGATAATGGAATTATGGTGATAGCTCATTTGTGTTTTCAAATAATTTATGGTTATATGACTTTTATGATTTTACTGACATGTATTAGATAAATATCTGGGGGCACCTGGCTGGGTCAATGGGTTAAGCCTCTGCCTTGGGCTCAGGTCATGATCTCAGGGTCCTGGGATCGAGGCTCTCTGCTCAGCGGGGAGCCTGCTTCCTCCCCTCTCTCTGCCTGCCTCTCTGTCTACTTGTGATCTCTCTCTCTCCCAAATAAATAAATAAAATCTTAAAAAAAAAAAAGAATAAATATCTGAATCATTATGCCTGTTTCTTAAACCATCAAGCCCAATTAACAGTCTTCTCACCTAATTCAGTAGCTTGATGAAGTTTAAACTTGGACAGGAATAGGTGGTGTTTTATGCTTCCAGTAAAATAAAAAATAATAATAAAAAAAAAGGGAACAAAAAAAACAAACACTTGAAAATGAGGAAGAAAACACCGACTCTTGAGATTTTGCTCATAGAATCCCTGAGAGGTCCATTCTC
This sequence comes from Mellivora capensis, assembly GCA_004024625.1. Lineage (NCBI taxonomy): Eukaryota > Metazoa > Chordata > Mammalia > Carnivora > Mustelidae > Mellivora > Mellivora capensis. The sequence continues at coordinate 171,919 of PISX010001780.1, forward strand.
TGCGGTTCATCTTTCCCAGTCCTTGTTCAAGCAGCGTCAGTTCTCTTCTGGACTCCTGCCGCAGTCACCTCCTCTTCCTCCAGTCCATTTCTCACATCCCACTGTGGTCAGAATGATGGATTTCAGCAGGAGAACTGCCCCTGTCACCTTGCTTAAGCCTTCTAATAGCTCTACTGAGCTCTTAGGTTAAAGGATAAAATTCTTAACTTGGCTAACAAGGCAGAGCATGACCTGCATAATACCCCCCAGACTCTCCAGCTGCTTTCCAGGGTCCTCACATTCTCACTCTCTTTTCTTCAGCTGCATTGCCCTTCTGTCAGTGTCCCAAATATGTCCTTGCCTTTCCCTTCTCACCACTCCCCCATCTGTGGTGTTAGTACCCAGTTGTCCTTCATATATCAGCTTCAACACCTTCATTATAGTTCAGGATCTATTTGTGTTGAATATTCACTTACATAATGCTCATTCCTTTGGAGCACTTCTTTTTATCAGTCTATAATTATCTTTCATGTTTGTGATTATTTTAACATAATAATTGACATATTGCAAACCCTGGGAAGAAGGTCTGTCCTTGTTACTTTTGTTGGTGCTTGCAACAGTGACATATAATAGGTGTTTAATAAATATTTTGTTAAAGATTTTATTTATTTTTGAGAGAGAGTGAGAGAGAGTAGGAGCAAGGGGAGTGGCAGAGGGGGAGGGAGAGGGAAAGAATCTCAAGGAGACTTGGCACTGAGTGCAGAGCCCAATGCATGGCTCAATCTCACAACCCTGAGACCGTGACCTGAGCTGAAACCAAGAGTCAATTGTCCAACTGACTGAGCCACCCAGGCACCCCTAATAAATATTTTTAATGGGTGAATGAGGGAAGGAAAGTTATACTACAAATTAGCTCACACATACAAACAAAGCTCCTTTTTTTTTTTTTAAGATTTTATTTATTTATTTGACAGACAGAGATCACAAGCAGGCAGAGAGAGAGGGGAAGCAGGCTCCCCTCTGAGCAGAGAGCCCGATGCAGGGCTCCATCCCAGGACCCTGAGATCATGACCTGAGCCAAAGGCAGAGGCTTTAACCCACTGAGCCACCCAGGTGCCCCCAAACAAAGCTCCTTTAAACAAAAATCAAATTGCTAGTACAATGTGGCAAATGAAGGTGCCAATGGATTTCAAGTATTAGAGTTTCATTGGAAAGGGTGGCATTATTGCAATAATGGGTCCGTCAGGATGCCTTAGTCTAATCCAGTAAATATTTGAATCAACAAATTGTTATTTCTTCATGTTCTTTCAATAACCTTTTGATTCCAAGTTAGCTTTTGAAGTGATTAGGTTTGCAGGAAGAAAATGTAACGGCCATAAAAATGTGAACATGCTGGCTTAATTTGTTAGTTTTGCATTCATCATGTAAGTTAGTTAGCATTCTGATTTTATGTAAAGTTTTATATTTTAGTTGCTGTGAATATAGTCTTAAGAGGTAGGGCCCTTACAAAATGTTGACAAAATTAAGTTTGGGGGTTTCCTAGATATAGCTATAACCCTGGCCTGTGAAACATCTACTGAACAAAAGTATCTCGCAACTTCTTACTGAGGATGGAAACTAATTGTTTCCAGACAACGTATAGTCATTTATAGTGTACCTTTTAATTTGATATGCTGATATCATTGACTTCTGCACAGGATCAGAGACAAAGAACTCTGTATGTGTAGATGAATAGAAATCTCCATTTAACAAACATTTCCCGAATGAGATTAAAAGAGTTCTTGACCTTGAGAAGGTTAGAGAAAAATAAAACATGAATCAGTGAAATGAAAGTGGGGAAAAAACCACCAACAATGTTTGTGCCCAAGGATGCTCCTGAGAAAGAGTAGAGACAAATGGATCGAGCTGTTGAAGAAGTGTGATAGTAACCAGACTATGTGACAAACATGAAGCTAAAGATGTTTTATTATCTTAGTCAAATGATCAGGTAGGCCAATGACACATTTGATTTTTTATTAACAGTAAGTTACTAGTAAATGAAGAAAAAGATTAAAATATGGAATTTAGAGCATCTTATGAAAAAGAGAAAGAGACAGAGAGAATGAGTTTGGATGTGTATATTAGTGAAGGTCACCCTAGATGTTACTATCAACAGTCTCCAAATTTTTTGTGGATAAATATAGTAGGAGTTTATTTAGCTCTCAAGTATCAGGATGGGTATCTTTCTTCCATGTAGTGATTGAAGAACCCTGGTTTCATCCATCCTTTGGTTCAGCCATCCTCTTCTGCATCTGAAAAGAGAAAATGGAGAAGACATACCCATTAAAGCAACAATCTGTACATATTCCGTTGGTAGGAAATAATCATAGGGCCAAGCTTGGATTCAGGGTAGCCTGACTGGGAAGCATAATTCATAGATGATACTATAGAAAGAGAGTCATTATATGACAGTAGTTTTCTACCAATTAAGCACTGTGCAAATCATATTGTCTCCCATGAAAGCAAAACCTATAACCTTGGCACCTTAACATGAGAATGCTAAAATGTAGTAAGAGGAAGATATATTCTAATTTAAAATAACTCCATCCTGAAGTGTACAATTTCCAGTCCACAAAGCATGCACAGGTCTGCCCTTAGAGTTCAATATAAGATGGTCAATAGGATTATATTACAAATGTTTCTTTTAATCTTGACTTGTAACTCTGAATTACAAATCAAAGAAGTCATTTCTAAATTAATCAAGCAAGCATATTTTACCTTTATCAGATTTATTTTATAAGCATCATCAAATAATCGTACATTTGTAGAACATTTTTATCCTTCTTGGACTTTGAAAAACTTTGATGCATTATTTTTGATGAAATATTGAAGACATTGAAATCTGGACACTGGGTGACATTGAGCAAAGAAATAGATAAAACTGAATTTTTAAGCATATTCAATTAACACTTGGAGATATTTATTTCCCAACCCCTAAACTGAGCATAATAATATACACCTTACTTATCTCATAGGGTCATTTTTGCAAGATTCAAGTGAAGAAAAAGATCTGAAAGTTGTTAGGACATCAAAAATGCTTCAGGGGCACATGGCTGGCTCAGTTAGTAGAGTATGTCACTCTTGATCTCAGGCTTGTGGGTTCGAGCCCCAATTGGGCATGGAGTTGGCTTAAAAAATGCTTTATATATACAATATCTATTTGTCATCGATCCGTGTGTGTGTGTGTGTGTGTGTGTGTGTGTGTGTGTAGTTTGTATGTATATACACATACGTGCACAAGCATACCTCAATTACATGTAGTATGGTAATGGAACATAACAGAAGAATCTATTAGGTATATTGGAAGAAACGCTAGTTTTTTGGTTTTTTTTTTAATGAGAGTCTTGACATCCCTCTGTTCTGTATCATCAGCTGTTCTGTTGCCTAAAGGCAAATATTGCACCCAGCGATCTCTCAGGGTGCCACAACCTCCATTATTCTGTGCGAAAGTACAATGGAAATGATATGGAATTCCATTTCACACACAAAATTGCAACTCACCCTTTCTAGTCTCAGCTTCCACTTTTCCAGCTTCGGTTCTGCACCTTCATTTATGGTGTTCCTTGCCATTCTTCCTAATCACTCTCTTGTGTACCTACATTGGCCTTTCTTATCCTCAGCCTGTTAAGAAGTGCAATTATTTTCTGAGGCTGTGGTTCTCTGTGTTAGCTTTCATTTGGGCTTTCTAGAAAAGTCTTGTGTAAGCACTATTCAAAAATCTAAGTTAATCTACCCCAGTTGGACACCGGGTACAGCATTAGAGCAGGATACACAAAGACTGACTTCTCAACCAAGGACTTAAAGGCGTGACCCTGAGTGAATCACTTAATCTCATCAGGCTTTAGCTAAGGGAATTACATTAGTTACTCACTCCAAGATAGATATATTGAAAGATCAATGGGATAATATATGCAAAGTGGTCTTTGGAAGGAAGCAGAGGGGTTAACAGGACTTCTTTGCATCCTTTTCTTGCTTTTAGAAATGAGCTGTTCTAATGTGCTTTGTTATGATTGTCATGTAAGCGGTTCCCTTTCAAACACTGCTACAAATCCTGGGAAAGGGGTTGTTCAGCATGTTACAACAATAGTCCTAGGAATCATCCCTAATGGACCAGAAAGGGTAAATAAAAGTCATGAATATTCAGATTCTTTATGTTTTAAATCCCCAATTTGATGGAGGTTTTTTTTGAGAGTTTTTTTTTGTTTTGTTTTTTAATAGTGTTAGGCACATAGCAGTGTGACAAGTCTCAGGTTCTGTGTCTCCAAAATCTGGTGAGTTTAGTGCTGGTTTCGTGAATAATAAAGCCAGTCTCTGTAAAGTGCTCATTTTATGGAAATACTAAATAATGAAGGGTATCCTTGTATTCTGCCAATTTGCCAAATGCTTTTTGCCTTTGTTCCTTAGACATACCTATCTTTTTTATTCTTATTTTGAATTCATAGTATTTTCACTAGATTGTTCCTAAATTGTAGTAACCAGAGATGGAAAACCCAGAGCCTGTGTATGTGAAAGATACAGATGAGGAGGGTAAAAGTGTCTTCAACCCATCAGATTTTGTAATATCAGGAAATGCCTTTGAAATGCAGCCTGGGTACATAAATGGATTAAAAACATAAAGCCACATGCAAAGCTGAGGAAAGCGAAATTGTCCCTACCGTAACCTGGCAAGGCTGAGAGTCATGGTGTTATAAACCATCAGACAAACCTGAAATATTTTCACATGCTATATCAGACTGGACTATGAAAAAATTATTTGTTGCCAGGGACAATCGAAAGGGTGGAGAACAATCCCTCATTACTTTGGGGATGTCAAGAACCCTTGCAAATCCTTCAACAGATACACAGTTCAGAAGCTTTGCTACTTTATCTGTTTCTCCCCTCTTCATCAGCTAAGTTGGTGGGATCATAAACCTAATCATTTATGCTAATTTATTTTCCCTGTCTGCACAGCTGCACTTTTATAAGTCGACGCAGAAAGTGATTTGAGTATGTATGGATTTCACAGATCTGACTGTCTAATCAAGGATACTGTGGTGTAAAGTCTAGCGTTAAAGTCTATTTGGACCTTTATTTTCAGCTCTTAAATTTTTGAAGATACTAATTTATTGTATGCCTTCTAATTTCATCCTGGTATTTAAATGTTTATAAGTTACCAAGTGGATTAGTAAATTATCCCTATATGTAAATTTGAGCTGCCTGGACCCCTGGGACAAGGAGAATGAAGGTCCAAACCCTACCTCTCATCCAGAATCACCTCAAATGTCAGATCTTGAATAAAGATGTCCCTGATTCAAGCTAAGAAATGGCTTGCTTAGAACTGCCGTAGTCCTCCTATGAAACAGCTAACTTCCCATTTCCTCCTACGTGTACTGGGCACAGGTTCCAACTCTTCTGCTGGTCTACAAGGTTCTAAAAGTTCAGTGCTACAATGTATTCATCTCTGACTCAAAAAACAGAATGTCGTTTCCTACTGTATACAGGATAACAACCAAGTCTTTACTGCAGCTTCTAAGTAGAGAGGAAATGGTATTTATCTCACCTTTTTATGTTGCTAAATACTTTTTTGATGATAAGCATAAACTGCTATTGTCCTAGACAAACTGGGGCATATGGTTATTGTACTTACACATACTTGTCATGATTTGATCATTACCTCAGTTTCCAGCTTCATTCTCCATCAGGGTCTCCTACCCACACTGAGCTGAATTAGCCATGCTAAATTATTTGAAGTGCCCACAAGTGTGTTGAGCTCATTTGTGTCTAAACCTCTGTGCGAGACTCAGCCAAAAGAACAGTTCTCCATAATCCTTCTTTCAGAGAAGACATCAGCCCTGCAGGACTGTGTGTAGGTTCTGATCATTCCCCACCTCCCAAGAAAGTTTTTGACTTGCTGTAAGTCATAACTAATTATGGTGTTCAGTAAAAGAATTATTTTAGAAAATTAACTTTAATTCAGGGTGGACCCAAATATTACATTCTGATCTGAACATAAAACTAGAACATTAAATTATATGACATTGGGACACCTATGTGGCTCAGTTGGTTAAGCATCCAACTTTTGATTTGGGCTCATGTCATGATCTCAGCGTCATGGGATCGAGCTCTGAATTGGGCTCCATGCTCAGCATGGAATCTGCTTGGGATTAGCTCTCTGCCTCTCCCTCTGCTTCTTCTCACCATGCTCTCTCTCTCTAAGATAAATAAATCTTTAAAAAAAATTATATGGCATCAAATTTGGCTTCAAATTTTCTATCTTGAAAGAGAGACCCATTCATGACCTTTATGCCCTGAATCACCAATAATGTTTAATAATTTATTAAAGGATAAGCAATTTGGGGTGGCTAGTTGACCCAGTTGGTGGTGCCTATGACTCTTGATCTCAGGGTTGAGGGCTCAAACCCCATACTGAGTGTAGAGAGTGCTTAAAAATAAAATCTAAAATAAAATAAAAGATAAGCAATGAAATACTTGGAGAAGGTCACCACCTATTGCATACATGAGCCCATCATATTTCAGGTATGGTGAACTGTATTGTGATGCTGTGTCCACTATCCACATTTAGGTACCCCCTTCTGTTCCTGGAAGCTATGTTCTTTAACATGACCACTCTATTTTTTTTTTTTAAGATTTTATTTATTCATTTGTCAGAGAGAGAGGGAGAGAGAGCAATCGAACACAGGCAGACAGAGTGGCAGGCAGAGGCAGAGGGAGAAGCAGGCTCCCTGCCGAGCAAGGAGCCCGATGTGGGACTCGATCCCAGGACGCTGGGATCATGACCTGAGCTGAAGGCAGCTGCCCAACCAACTGAGCCACCCAGGCGTCCCATGACCACTCTATTCTTAAATGTGCTTCCTGTCATGAAAAAGTATTGTGCAAAAATCCATGGAGATAAAAAATTCTACATATGCCCTAAATAATGAAAACAATTTTGAGACATTCGGAACAAAGTCGTCCTGTCATTTTATAAAGTAAATAAATGTTTACAATCCCTATGATTTTATTTGACTGTGTAGTCATCTGTGTATGTTTTTATAGTTTTACACGGACAGACAGCTTAGGGTTTACATGGATTCTTTTTTTAAAGCTGACATGATTTTTACACAAAAATAATCATGAGCCAGAGCATACCAAGTCAACATTTTGAAACATCTCAATGAGAAGTAGAAACACTGCTATTCTTGGCAAGCCAAAAATAAACAAACAAACAAACAAACAAATAAAAACCTGTTGGATCTAGAGAAGTGAAATGTGAGAAGTATAGACATTTCATGAGAAAAATTTTGAGAATCAGTGCTTCTTGAATTACAAAACCCGAGTGTGAGCTAATGTCCTAAAAAGGCCCAAGTCAGAGAGAACTAATAAGATGTACTAAGAATAATAAGGGGTTGAGATATAGGAGTAGAGCATGACAGTAAAATAATATGTGCAACTATTGGTTTTTTTAAACTGTTTTTAAAGTTTTAGCTTCAATTTCCTGCTAGCTTTTAAAATATAACCTAAAATGCTTTTTCTTTGGCATTTAGTCTTCAGGCAGTACTAAATATGAACATAACCTTCATTTGTTTAGAAATGTAATTTCATTTTCCATAATTACAATCCTAACTGCTATTACGGTAGGGTTTTGTTAATTCACACTAATGACAGGGAGACAATTGCTGAATTTTGCAAATTACTAAGTATATGAACAAATACAATAAAAGTCATGGATATTTTATCTCAGGATGTACTTTATTCATTTATTTTGCCAATTTTAGTTTAGCTCTTAATTATTCTGATAATGCTGGGACTAGTCAATATCCTAATGCATATTCTGTGAAACTTAAAATACTCACAAGAGATGCCTTTTTGCCAACAAATTGCTTGGGTTAGCTAGTTTAGAATACCAAATTATCCTAAGGGAGAATTAATAAGGTATACTTTCTTGGGAGTGTATTCAACATTTAGGATAGCAAAGCTGTTGTACTATACCTGTATAGTGTGACTCGAAACTTGTATTTCTTTTTAAGTACTTAGCAATCTTCATTTATTCCTGATTCCCTTCTTTAGTCATTCTGAATTAATGAAGTATTATCATAATTTATCTTGAACTGTATTTTAGGCTAAATGGCTTCTATCTTGTGTTAGTTACTGTTATCGTTGTTGTCAGTTTTAGATAGGATAAATTCCCCATCTGTGATGCCTTTTAATTCTTTCCCCAAATGTTTATTTGCTATTCTGTACAAATTAAAGTTGTCAACCACTTGAGAAAAAACTTGAAAATTATATCTACAAATGATGACTTGGGGAAGAAGTTTTAAAGCTTAGAACTCCGGAATGAAGACTGAGATTTTTAGGTTCTGAGCCTGAGTCATAAAATGTCTGGAGGCAAGATATCTACCCCCTCTGAGTATCTGGATTTTTAGTTTCTGAATACTTACATTGCTACATTCTGGGAATGTTGTTATTTTATTTTGGGGCACCAACTTGTGTTCAGAATGCTATGACTGTATAGTCTTAAATCAGCATAATAGAAGCGGGTGTAAGTGAAATAAATTCAGACTTCCTACTTACTATTCTAAGGACACAATTAATGTATCTAGCAGGAAATCCCAGTCTTTCCCCAGGTGGCTGCATACTTGGTGAAGTCATGCCTTTGCAAGGGTTGAAAGGACTCAAAAATCTTTCTATACCCTTCATATAGCTCTCCAACATTAACATTATACAGTCTTTTGCTTATGAACACAAGCAAACACCATCTGCCTTTGTAATACCGTTATTCATTCAGCAGTCATTTGCAAAATTAATGAGTGAAAAAAGACAAGCTATCATAAATGCCCAGTTGACCCATATTATCTCAGCAAAGCCAAATTGAGGCTTCTGATATTTGTTTCTATGCACTCAATCTTGTCTAAATTCTCCTTTAGAAATATATCCAAGTTTCCCATATTAATAACCTTATCATACCCTGATTTTTTTTTTAAATTCATTTAGCCATATGATGTACATAGAGTACATCATGAGTTTCAGACATAGTGCTCAACAATTCATCAGCTGAGTATATCACCCGGTGCTCATCACATCACATGCCCTCCTCAGTGCCCTAATTATTTACTGTGTATTTCTAATACTCACAGTCTGGCCGAGCATATTTTTCTTCTCCTTTAACAAATGATAACTCCCTCCATAATCCTGGGATTTCCCTCCTTCTCTAAAATCTTCCCCACAGGAGAATAGAAGTCACTGCCTTTTATCTTGATGTAAAGCATTCTCACCAGGTCATGCTCCTTACCATGCCGACAAATGAGAGTGTTCTTCTATACATTCTCTTTTATGAATTTTTATGTACAGTTCATCAGATGTTACTTTTTAAATTCTGATTCAATTCAGAATTTAATTAATTGATATCGATTGCACATTTCAAAAAGATGGCACAGTGTAGAAGAAGGAGAAATGGATCTTAAATCAAAAGGTTTGGGATGAATCCCAAGTATGGAATTTATGTGGCTTTGGAGGGAAATAATTCCATTAAACTCTCCTGAGGTTTTCTCTTGGTATAGAGAAGGAAGATTGTACTTGAAAATAAAAATGTAACAACGTAAACTTTACCTACAATAAACTTCTTAAGGAAGTTTCTTCTTACCTTTTTTTGTTCTGTTTGTACCTAACAAAAAACTTTAAATACAGTGCTCAGTGCTCCATGTACCCCAAAGAAAACAGATTGAATTAGTTTCAGAAACTTGACAAATGGAACCTGATACTTTGTTGATGTGTTCGTTTTCTAATGTATCAAGCATCCAATAACCCAACAAAATGAGCAATGAAACATATTGGGGGGGGATTAATTTAAATCTTAATATAAGTTTTGGTAATTACCCATTATATAAAATATTTATTTAAATTTGTAATTGTTCTAATACCAATTTTTTAAAAAATGTCAGGATATTCATGCTGGACATACTTGTTTTCAACAAAGAAAACTCTGATGTTTTTTAATCTTTCCATTTCTATTGACATTTCATTCATTATCAGAAGGACAATAAGTTGAACCCCCAAATAAGCATCCAGAATCAATTTTGAGAAGAAGGCAATCTGTCTTTTCTATACCTGAGAGCACAAGAAATATTTGACTTTAATTCAA
>PISX010001781.1:0-28635 GCA_004024625.1 Mellivora capensis
ACCCTCAGTTTGTTTCTCAGGGTCTACAGTCTCTCGTGCTTCTTCTCCCCTTCCAATTTCTCCCAACTCACTTCTCCTCTCCATTTCCCCATGTCCTCCATGTTATACCTTATGCTACACAAATAAGCAAAACCATATGACAATTGAATCTTTCTGCATGACTTATTTCACTCAGCATCATCTCCTCCAGTTCCATCCATGTTGATACAAAAGTTGGGTATTCATCCTTTCTGATGGAGGCATAATACTCCATAGTGTATATGGACCACATCTTCTTTATCCATTCGTCTACTGAAGGTCATCTCAGCTCTTTCCACAGTTTGGTGACTGTGGCCATTGCTGCTATGAGCATTGGGGTACAGATGACCCTTCTTTTCACTACATATGTATCCTTGGGTAAATACCCAGTAGTGCAATTGTAGGGTCATAGGGGAGCTCTATTTTTAATTTCTTAAGGAATCTCCACACTGTTTTCCAAAGTGGCTGCACCAACTTGCATTCCCACCAACAGTTTAAGAGGGTTCCCCTTTCTCCATATCCTCTCCAACATTTGTTGTTTTCTGCCTTGTTAATTTTGGCCATTCTAATCGTGTAAGGTGCTATCTCAATGTGGTTTTGATCTGAATTTCTCTGATGGCTAGTGATGATGAACATTTTTTTATGTGTCTGTTAGTCATTTCTATGTCTTATTTGGAAAAGTGTCTGTTCATGTCTTCTGCCCATTTTTTGACGTGATTTTCTGTTTTGTGTGTGTTGAGTTTGAGGAGTTCTTTATAGGATATCAGCCCTTTGTCTGTAGTGTCATTTGAGAATATCTTCTCCCATTCCATGGGTTGCCTCTTTGTTTTGTTGACTGTTTCCTTTGCTGTGCAGAAGGTTTTTATCTTGATGAAGTCCCAAAAGTTTATTTTCACTTTTGTTTCCTTTGCCTTTGATTAAAACGATTCAAAGTATAGGGATACAGGGAACACTCCTCAACTTCATAAAATCTATCTATGAAAAACCCACAGCAAATATCATCCTCAATGGGGAAAAGCTGACAGCCTTCCCTTTGAGATCAGTAACACAACAAGGATGCCCACTCTTGCCACTCTTGTTCAACATAGTATTAGAGTCCTAGCAACAGCAATCAGACAACAGAGAGAAATAAAAGGTATTCAAATTGTCAATGAAGAAGTCAAACTCTCTCTCTTTGCAGATGACATGATACTTTATATGGAAAACCCAAAAGACTCCAAGCCCAAACTACTAGAACTCATACAGCAATTCAGTAATGTGGCAGAATACAAAATCAATGTACAGAAATCAGTTGTTTTCTTATACACTGACAATGAAAATACAGAAAGGAAAATTAGAGAATCAATTCCATTTACTATAGCACCAAGAACCATAAGATACTTGGGAATAAACCTAACCAAAGAGGTAAAGGATCTGTACTCAAGGAACTATAAAACACTCATGAAAGAAATTGAAGAAGACACAAAAAGATGGAAGACCATTCCATGCTCATGGATCAGAAGAATAAACATTGTTAAAATGTCTATACTGCCAAGAGTAATTTATACTTTCAATGCCATTCTGATAAAAATTCCACCGGCATCTTTCATCTGGAGCAAACAATCCTAAAATTTGTATGGAACCAGAAGAGACCCCGAATTGCTAAAGAAATGTTGAAAAAGAAAAACAAAACTGGGGTCATCACGTTGCCTGATTTCAAGCTTTACTACAAGGTTGTGAACACCAAGACAGCATGGTACTGGTACAAAAATAGACACATAGACCAGTGTAGAGAGCCCAGATATGGACCCTCAACTCTGTGGTCAAATAATCTTTGACAAAGCAGGAAAAAATATCCAGTGGAAAAGACAGTCTCTTCAATAAATGGTGCTGGGAAAATTGGGCAGCTATATGTAGAAGAATGAAACTCGACCATTCTCTTACACCGTACACAAAGATAAACTCGAAATGGATAAAAGACCTCAACGTGAGACAGGAACCCATCAGAATCCTGGAGGAGAACATAGGCAGTAACCTCTTCGACATCGGCCACAGCAACTTCTTTCAAGATATGTCCCAAAGGCAGAGGAAACAAAAGCAAAAATGAACTTCTGTGGAGCCTATTTTTTTAAAAAAATTCTCAAATTTCTCTTACTTCTCTTAATTCCCACTGCTACCCCATAGTCCACACCTCTGCCATCTAACACCTGCATTACAAACTGAGTTGCTGAGCCTCCAACCTCAACTTAATCCTCTACACATGTGCTGAAACTTTCCTGCTCTAACAGTGGTGGTCAGAGGAAATGCATGGCAAGGGAGTGGGGAACGCTTAAGACTGTGAACCCATGGCCTCAAGTTCCCAGAAGAAGCAGAGCATTGCGGGAAGTGTCCAAACTTTAGCAGGTTAGTGTCCATGTTGCTGGCAGTTCTCTCAGGGCCTTAGTCTGTCAGGGACTCCAGGACCTACTGCAAGATGACCCATCTAGGATTCAGGATGAAAATATTTGTAACTTTATTCAGCTTTGTTTAGGTATTATTTCATCATTCCCTTTATATTTAGGTGTGTTTATGTACACAGTGTATTCAGTTTAGTTGTATATGTTTAAATATTTTGGGTAGATGTTTTTGAAAACATTTCACTAACATAGAGCAGTCAATCAAAAATGTTAATTATGAACACCAGCCACTATCGAAATATTTCTAAAATATAGTTTTGATTGAATCACTATTCTGCTTAAAACCCTTCAGTGATTTTCCACAGCCTGCAGCATAACTCACATGCCCTTTATGATCTATTCCTGGTGACTATTTCAATATTATCTGCCATTAGCCCAGGAGCAACTTCACTAGCCCCTAAGACCACCAAATGGCCCAGAGGGGTTACTTTAAGCCTTAGTAGAGGCTGATCCAGAGGTGTGCTGGAGCCAGTCCATTGGTCCTGACAGCCCATTGTATGCATCTCTGTTCAATTGTGCTTTCAATATGTCAAGCTGGTAGCTTGAAATGGGCCATGATGGAATTATTTACAGCATAGAAATAGGAAAAAACTACAAATCAGAGATTTCTCTTTCCAGAAAACTCTTTTTTTGGTTTGGTTTTGCCTTTTTGACTACTTTTTTTTTAATTTAATTTTATTTTTTCAGTGTTCCAAGATTCATTGTTAATGCACCACACACAGTGCTCCATGCAATACATGCCCTCCTTGCTCATTTCTTTTTTAACATTTAGCAGCATGCCACTGAACTGATCCTTCTTCTCGGAATATCCTTTTCTGAGATCTTCACTAGCCCTTGCTTCAAGGTTTAGTTCAAGCAACATACCATCCAAGCAGCTTTCCTTATCTCTTCTTGTATCTTTCTGTATCTATGCCTCACCTCTGTGCTCCTGTGCACACATCTATCATTTCCCTGTGAACTTCTTAGGGAGATACCCAAGAAATATTTGCTAAACTGAATGAAGTCTCTGATAGAGATGGGATACCTTGATGCCTACAACTACTGTGGGTTCTGGTGACCCTAGTCAGTAGAATTAAACCCTGAAGACAGCTAGAACAAGAATTAAGAAGTCCCCAGTATCTCTGAAAAGTAACCAAATTAACAATTCAGCTCTAAGAACATTTTCCTTCATTCTCTTCCTTGCTAAGGTTATCAGGCTAGCAGCTTCCTCAACCTTTCCCCAGCTTCTCTCAGACACTCTGAATGGCCTAGAGGCTGCTGTAGGGGAATTAGTTCTCCTGCTAAAGAAATTTTCATTCACACACATACCTGAGCAAACAACTGTTGAGAAAATCCTTATGCCAGAGGCAAGAGTTATAGAAATGTGTCCCATTGGATTGCAGATGGAGATTTTTCTTTTTGCAATAATCCCTTATAACATTTTTTATCATTTGCACTAGCAAGTTAGTGCTTGGAACACCAATCTAGAGTCATTCTAAAGACAGAAATTTAGATCCCAGGCTTTCCTGAAGAAGGAGAGGTAAAAACCTTTTTCAAAGGAGAAGAGAAACATCAAATCATGCCAACCAGATACCAGTGTGGCAGAAGAAAAAGAAGAGATATGAGATGATTCCTGATTTTCTGCTCCTCATACCAAAACCCAGAGCTACAAACAGAAGTTCTCTCCTCTTTGGGGAGGGTATGTGCTATGGTTAGTGCTGTGAAGTGTGTAAACCTGGCGATTCACAGACATGTACCCCTGGGGATAAAAATTTGTTTATAAAAAATAAAAATTAAAAAAAAAAAAAAGAAGTAGTCCTGGGCCGGGCTAGGACTTTAGCTTTCAATTGTGATCCCTCATTTTCTTTGTGCCATGCATATACCCATTGTATATTAAATATGAAAAAAAATCAAAAAAAAAAAAGAAGTTCTCTCCTCAAGGTGTTACCAAAAGCCTGACTTCTAACCAGGAAAGGGAGTGGAAGAGGCAAGTGAGGTTGGCCCTAGGTCAGGAAAGAAGGTCATCTCCTCAGCAAGTTCATAGGAAAACCCTAGGCTCTCACAAAGAGCAAATGTGGCTGAATCCATAGAACCATGGGGAAGGAGCAGATATGACAGGAAGAGAGAAAAGAGAGACCATTGTCACTCTGATTGAGGAAAGGGGACTACTGCTAGGACTTAACCATTCCTCAGCTCAGTACCACCTAAAGCTCAGAGACTACCAGAGAAATATACTTTCAGTCTCTCTGGTTTCAAAAGAGACTGTGGAGGGGCATCTGGGTGGCTCAGTGGGTTAAGCCTCTGCCTTAGGCTCAGGCCATGGTCTCAGGGTCCTGGGATCGAGCCCCACATTGGGCTCTCTGCTTAGCAGGAAGCCTGCTTCCCCCCACCTCTCTCTGCCTGCCTCTCTGCCTACTTGTGATCTCTCTCTCTGTCAAATAAATAAATAAATAAATAAATAAAATCTTTAAAGAGAGAGAGAGAGAGAGAGAGAGAGAGAGAGAGAGAGAGAGACTGTGGAGTCCCAAAGACCTGAGTTTTAATCCTTACACAGCCATTCTCTAACTGAATGAATTGGGGCAAATTAATTAGTTTTGCTCTGCCTCAATTTTCTCATCTGCACTGTAGGTACAACCTCCCTCAGAGTAGTGAAAATTAAAGTGTCAACTTTTTGTGTTTTATGTGTCAACTTGCTGAAGCTATGGTGCCCAGCTGTTTGATCAAACACCAGTCAAGATGTTGCTGAGAAGGTACTTTTTAGATGTGATAAATATTTACGATCAGTATACTTTAAGTAAAGCAGATCACACTTTGTGGTTTGAGTGGACCTCATCAAATTAGTAAAAGACCCTAAGAGCAAAGACTGAGCAAAGGAATTATGTTTTCGTGAGTGCAACATAGAAAACCTGCCTGCATTTCCAGGTAGACTGGGCTGTCCTGAGGAATTTGGACTTGCCAGGCCTCACAACCATATGAGCCAATTTCTGCAAATATATACATATGCAGTCAAGGTTTGTCAGATATATAGAGTTAATAGTATATATAAACAAACAAACAGATTGTTGTATCTGTTTCTCTGGAGAACCCTGACTAATACAGATATATGGCACCTCACATGGACAGGAAAATAGATTGTATGGGTAATGATTCTACCAAGACCCATCCACACTTCTCACCATATCTACCCTTTCATTTGATAACATTTGATGTTGTCCTAACTAACGTACCTTTTCTAATACCTGGGCAGCCATGGGGTCTTGCTCTAAATCCCTTCATTTTGATGACAAGCCCTAATTGAATATTTTTGATGGGTCTTAAACCTGGATACATATTACAATCACATGGAGAACCCCTAAAGATTATCAGTGCCAAGTCTCCATCTCCAGATATCTTAATTCAATTACTCTGGGATGAAGCCAAGACATCCATAGATGTTAAAAGCTCCCAAATGATTCTAATACATAGCCAGTGTTGAAAGCCATTTCTGCAAACTATGCCAAGTACATACCAGAAGCAAGGACAAATTTGAAAGGATGCATCCTTTCATTCAAGTACTCTATTTCCAAGTAAGTGCTTTCCCCTCAATGAAGGGTATTACTGTCACCCAGGGCCCAAGCAAGAATACCAGGAGTCATCCTTGATTCTTTTTTTTTTCTTTTACCCCTCAATCCAACAGCCAGCCTTATTGTCTGCAGCATAAAAATTATCATGCCCTCTTCTTTCCAACTCTACTGCTACTCCTATTCTAAGCCCCAGTATTTCTTTCCTGGGACACTATATTCATTTCTGTATAAGTCTGTGTCCAATCATGACAAGGAAAGTACACAATGATTTCAACAGGGAAAGTTTAATATAAAGAATTATTAGTAGTTTTACAAAATGAAAACAAGTCCTACAGATCTGTTTCAGAACAATGTGTTATACTTAAAACTACCAAACAGTACACTTAAAGTGGTTAAGATGGTAAGTTTTATGCTGTGTATTCTCAACCACAATTGGGGGGGGGGGTGGAGCTCAGTAAAAGAAGACAGACACAGAAGAACACACACTCTGGAAATTTCAGAGAATGCTAATCTGCAGAGACAGAAAGTAGGGCTGGGAATGGAAACAGAGAGTGGTTGTGAATGGGCACAATATTTTTTATATAGTGATGATGGTTTTACAACTTCATAAACTTATTAAAAACCACTGAACTGTACACTTAAAACCAGTAGATTCTGTGGTTTATAAACAATACCACAATAAAACTCTTTAAAGAAGGAATTATTAACTATGACTGAGGTTTGAATTAATTAGGGATTAGCAAGTAACAGGTAGAGAACTCTAAAGAACATAGGAATATCAGATATAAGGAGGAGCCACTATCCTGATGAGTGATATGGAGCACCCAATGGAAAGCTCCTTCAAATAACCAGCCATTGTTGACCTTGAGGATGCATATCTTGTTGGAGAGGGCACCATCATGGTTCACTGAGTGGCAGAGAAGTCACTGTGGTGCTACAATGACAGATGTACTAAAAATTCATCCTTCGGAACTTGTCAGAAATGTGCCCTCTAGGAATGCTGTTCGCTGGGAGGTGTCCCACCAAAACTGCCCAGGGGGGTTGCCAGAAGGAACTGCTGACCATTGGGTGCTGCTGACCACTGTGCTCGTCAGTATTTGAATTCTGGAAAAGTTTTAAATACTGCAGGGACGAGGCACTGGGGAAGTCATCTGCCTTCAGCTCGGGTCATGATCCCAGGATCCTGGGATTGAGCCCTGAGTTGGGCTCTCTGCTCAACGGGAAGCCTGCCTCCCCATCTCTCTGCCTGCCTCTCTGCCTACTTGTGATCTCTGTCAAATAAATAAATAAGTTTTTTTAAAAATGTAGAATTGCTACAAGGATTATAGCACTTAAAAATATTGGTTTGACTAAAACAGAAAAATTGGAGTGGAGAATAGGGGAGATAAGACTAAAGAGGTGAGGTTGGAAGAAACAGCAAAAGGGACATATCTGTCTAGCTGATCTAGGACCCCCTGAGGATTATTAAAGCCAGGTGTTTTGGGGAGATGACTCTGACATCTATGCATCTGAATGGGCTGCAGTTTCCCATGGAGAGAGATCAAAATGGGGAAAGGAAGTCTGGTGACTAGTGACTGAACTTAAACTATTGATCAGTGAAGGGAGGAAGAAAGAAAGAGGGAAGAGGAAAGAGGTGGATATACTTCAGTGGTACCTAAAGAGGTAGGAAGAAAGGGGATTGTACTATATACTGGACTCTGTACTGGGTTCAGTGGGTAAAGAGTTATGGTTCCCTCCTTGTGGAACTTGTTATTGGGAGAAATAAACATTAACCAAATAGTCACAGAAATAAATATCATTGCCAACTGGTATGTGTTAAGAAGGAAAACTGCAAGCTGCTCTGAGCATTAGGATCAAGAAGGCCTGACCTAGCCCAGGGGATCAGGAGAGGCTTTCCCAAGGAATTGAAGGGAAAGCTAAGATTTTAGTTAAGTAGGTACCTGTGGTGGTTGGGTAGTGAGGCATAAAGAGAGCACTCAAGGGAGATAACTTCATGTTCACACATGAACCATTTATGTGCACATGACTTGCACACACTCTTCTATTTTTGGAGGTCCTAAGAGATTTATTTAAGACAGAAAGCAGGCCTCCAGGAATATCTTGGGACAAGCAAGGCTTGTTCACTCTGACACATACGTCCTCAGCCTCCACTAAACCCTTTAGATATTCTCAAAAAATCAGCACACCACTTACAACAAAACTATTGACTTGACAGGGAAGCCAAAGCACAGAAAGTTGAAGTGATTGCATTAAAACTACATAGAGTGAACCCATGTGCTTCACTGAAGGTAGGATTTTGAGACAGATTCAAGTTGGGAGTCAAGTAATCAATCAGGTCAGCAAACAGTCAGTGGGTCTCAGCCATTAAGACAACACATCAGTGGCTTTGTTACTGACACAGCCACAGTGACTCAGAGATAAGCTGAGGAGTAAGACCAAAGCTATACTGGTCAATAAAGCACTTTGGTCCTAACAAAGCAAGCAATTAGGACCAGATGTGTTTCATTTTTTACCTCCTACCCAGAATGACCCTCTAAATACATCTAGCAAGTCAAGAAGGCAGGGCTGAGGGTTGGCGTTTAAGTCATTCCAGCAGAGATGAGAAAAAGAAAAGTATAGACCAAGAAATTCTACATGAGCTATTTTTCAAAAACTTCACGTATCTAAAGTATGAGGAAACTGGAAGCAACCTAACAGAGAGACCTTTACCTCCACCTTTCCTCACCCTTCCACAGTGCAAAGCATTACTGACACTAACTCATCCCACTCTGGACAGATTCAAAGGAGCACTACATGTTGTCAAAGAAAAGGAGGAGGGGTCTCCATGTCTCCATGGGGCAGGCTTGGAAACCTCACTGACTCATCAATTTCTACTCCTCCATTGCTCTCAGGTCTAGGTACACAGGTCCATGGAAGATGTAACACCCTCCCAGCCTAGATCTGAAGTTCTTTGAAGGAGGAGACAGGTGAGAATTATTTCTGTGTCATTTCTGTGACCCCAGTGCCTGACACTAAGTGGGCACTTTGTTAAAATTGCTTTTTTTGACGACTTAAATGAAATCGGGGTGGGGGGAGTTGCCTTCGTAAGAATCTTCCAGCCCTAATTTAGCAGTCCCTGAATTCTGCCCACAGATGTGGCTTAAACTAAATTCTACCTTTTATGGCATAGGTCTGGGCAAAGAAGCTCCTTTGACCCCACATGATTTGGTCTCTGCCTTGATATTCTTTCTGTCTTAGCACAGGGTCATTTTGTTAAAAGTCCTATGGCCACCTCAGCCAAGTTATCCATTTGCTTGCAAGGAAACATTGGGCCCAAGTTTTTTCCTGGTCTCGGGAAAAACAAAGCTCTCACACAAGCACATCATAAGATCAAGTTCATTTCCATTTGGCTTCCTCAGCCTCATCTCCTAAGTCAGGTCTCAAGTTTGGCCTGTGTTTTGGGAATGTCCCAGTGCTGAGTATCAGTGCTCCATAAAAGTGTCCCCAAAGCTTTCTGCATGTGGAGATAGCAACCCATACATAGCCTTGTGAGCAGCTATAGCAAATGTTCAGCTGAAGAGCAGAGTGGTAGCCTTAAGTTATCTAAAGGGGTTAGGGGCCTCCTCCTAATGCCCAAACTGAGAATGAGCTTCTTTGGGCTAAAGAGGTCTATGCTGAGACTGGGAAGCTCAGCAGTCTTATGTCCCAGCCAAGGTCCCACCCAGATGGTGCCTGTCCTTTCTCAAATAGCCCAGGAGATTTATATCCTTGGCATGAACCATTTTTCTGGTGGTGACCAGGTTTCTCAGAACCTCCTGAAGAACACTGAAGAGGTGTCTTGAAACATGGTGAATCTTTGGAAAGAAGACAAACAAGGGAGGGGATTCCATGTTGAGGAGAGGGTTCCAGGCTGAGCTAAGAGCATGAGCAAAGAAATGGATAGAGACAAATCACTGACTCTTTCAGTCTACTGGCAAGTTGTTTTGTTTACTTGGACTCCAGGACTCTGGAAAAGGAGCATAGGAGACAAGGCTGAGAAGGGCTGCAAGAGCTGAATCCCCCAGAGTTTCTGACATAAGCTGCCATTAAGGGCTTGGATTTTGTGCTGTGAGTGGTGCCAAACCTTTGGACTATTTTAAGCAGAATAGTGACACAAGAACTTATGCTTTGAAAGGCTCCATCTGGCTGCTGTGTTGTGTTTGGAAGACCACTCAGGAGGCTGGGGTATTTGGGTACTGAGATGGTGGTGGCCTCATCTAACAATAATGTCCTAGGTTGAAAAGAAGTGGACAAGAGATCATTAAGAAGATAAAGGTATAGGACACAGTGATGGCTGAATTTGGGACATAAGAGCCAGGAAAATGTTGAGGATTTATGAATCAATATAGTACATTAGGATTTATGAATCCACAAAATATATTAACTAGCTTTTACTGAGCATCAAATGTATACAGAGCTCTGTGTGTGATAGTAGGTACCCAGAGTTACATAATACATGGTGTCTACACTCAAGTGGCTCCAGGTCCAGTAGAAAAACCAGACAGGAAAGTAACTATGACAATAGTTGTTATGGAGCACAGAGGTGGGGTTCCATATCTAGCCTAAAGAAGATGGAAAGACTAGGGGCTCCTGGGTGGCTCAGTGGGTTAAACCTCTGTCTTTGGCTCAGGTCATGATCTCAGGGTCCTGGGATTGAGCCCTGGCATCAGGCTGTCTGCTCAGCATGGAGCCTGCTTCCCCCTCTCTCTCTCTGCCTGCCTCTCTGCCTACTTGTGACCTATCTCTGTCAAATAAATAAATAAAATCTTTAAAAATTTTTTAAAAAATAAATAAATTTAAAAAGAGGATGGGAAGACTAAAGGGAAATTCTCACAGGAGTTAACCACTGAGCTGAGTCCCGATAGGGACCAGTTGAAGGGATAAGGGTACACATACTGCAAGCAAGTGCATAGCATATATGAAGGCAGTGAGGTGTGAAACAGCATGGTGCATGTGTGGAGCCAGGCACAAGGTGAATGGTGGCACCATTAATGCTACCTGAGACAGTAAGCAGAATACCTTGTGGCAGTGGTGGCAAAAGAGGGAAGGCAGGTTGGGTTCTGTCTTGGACATATTTTATTTGAGGTCCCTGAGGAGTAAATAACCTCTGCAAAGAGCTCCCTGTAGATATACAACTGGGCTTAGGAGGGATGGTGATGGTGGCCTTTGTAGGACACCTTGCCCTCTACCTTCTCAGTAGCATAAGACCAGCAGGGGTTAGCAGGACTGCAAAAGGGCAGGTGTAGACTATCTGAAGCAATTCCCTTTGGTTGCAGGACTCTGTGGCCCTATAGAAGACACATATTTGAGGTAAGGATTGTTTGGTTACCGGGGATCTGAATGGTTGAGGCCCATTTGGTGCCTGAAGACATATCTTCCTTCTGTCTCTTGTAAGTTGTCTAATGAAGAAGGTGAGAAGAAATTACAGAGGAGTAGGGGACCCTATTTCAACCAGTCCCCTGAATTGAGCTGGGTATCTGCCAGACCACTTTGAACACCCATGAAATCAGCCTGAGATGTAAGAAGATATATCAGGATCTATACCAACAGAATATCTTTGGTGGCCAGTTTTGAGGTATGAAGCAGGGAGCCGTGATTCTGCCAGTAGATATCAGAAGATAAATGGAAGAAGGAGGGAGCCACCATAAGCACTCATGCTGGGAAGGTGAAATAACACAGGAGCACAAAAGCATCCTGCGCTGGGGCCCAGGCACAGACTCACAGACCAGTAGTCATAGGGAAAGGATTTTAAGGCATTCCCCCAGGCTGAAACCTGGAGCTGTGGGGGCACATGTGTGAACTGGGGGTGGCTGGCAGTTTTAGAAGCACAAAAGACAGAGACATGCCTGGACCTGGAAGCGAAGGCTGAGAGTGCTGCTGTGGGGCACACAACCCGGAAAGCTATGGTTTTAGCAGCACAGACAAAAACGGAGTCAGTGTGACCTGGAGGGCTTTCTGGAGAACAGACTGCGATCTCTCTGTTCTGAGACAGAAGTTTGGACACAGTCACTTCTCTGACTCTTGGAAGGGACACAGAAACCCACCAGGTAAAGTCACCAGAGAACAAAAGCCCCCTAAAACTGGTTTTCACTGAGCCCATCCCCCACCACAGGTGGCAAGGCAATTCTGCCCAAACAGGGCAGAGTAATAGCGAGGCAAGCCCCTCCCCCCAGAAGACAGGCTGTAAGAACAAGATGCCAAGAACCCTAAAGTCCCTATAAAACAGGTGCATCTTGTTAGGATTGTGGTCAATAGTTTGGACTCTGTACATTCCCTCAACCACCTCTCACCAGAATGACTAGGAGGAGGAACCCCCAACAGAGGAAAACTTCAGAGACTGTGACCTCTGCCACAGAAATATTGGATATGGATATAAGCAAGATGTCGGAAATAGAATTCAGGGTGACAATTATCCAGACAATGGCTAGGTTGGAGAAAAGCATTAGTGGCAACAGAGAATCTCTAAGGGAAGAAATGACAGCCAATCTGGCAGGACTTAAAAATACTATCAGTGAGATACAATCTAGTCTAAATACTCTAACAGCTAGGGTAAATGAGGCAGAAGATCAAATTTGTGATCTAGAAGACAAACCGATAGAAAAGAACAATCAGGAAGAGGCCTGGAACAAACAGCTTAGAAGCCATGAAAACAGAATTGGAGAAATAAATGACTCCATGAAACATTCCAATGTCAGAATTATTGGACTCCCCTGAGGGGGTGGAGAGAGACAGAGGGCTAAAAGATATAGTTGAGCAAATCCTAGATGAGAATTTCCCTAATCTGGGGAATGGAACAAGTGTTTGTGTCCTAGAGGGAGAGAAGACACCCCCCAAGATCAATGAGAGTAGAAAGACTGCCAGAAGTGTGAAATTTGTGAATTGTAAATTCAGGGAAAATATCTTAAGGGCAGCTAGGGGGAAGAGATTCCTTAAGTACAGCAAGAGGAACATCAGAATAATGTCAAACCTGCCCACAGAAACCTAGCAGGCCAGAAAGGGCTGGCAAGACATATTCAGAGCAATAAATGAGCAGAACATGCAGCCACGAATACTTTATCCAGCAAGGCTGATATTCAGAATGGATGGAGAGATAAAGAGCTTCCAAGACTGGCAAAGACTAAAAGATTATGTGACCACCAAGCCAGCACTACAAGAAATACTAAGGGGGGGTGGGGTTCTATAAAAGAAGAAAGAACCCAAGAGTGATATAGAACATAAATTTACAAAGACAATCTAGAAACACAGGCAACATGATGACAATAAAACATATCTTTCAGTAATCATTCTCAATGTGAACGGCTTAAATGCTCCCATAAAATGGCACAGGATTGCAAATTAGATAAAAAAAAAAAACCAGGACCCATCCATATGCTGTCTACAAGAGACTTTTTGAACCTAAAAATACATCCAGACTGAAAGTGAAGGGATGGAGAACCATCTTTCATGCCAACGGGCCTCAAAAGAAAACTGGGGTAACAATTCTCATATTAGAAAAATTAGATTTTAAGCTAAAGACGGTAGTCAGAGATACAGAAGGACACTACATCATTCTTAAAGGGTCTACCCAACAAGAAGATCTAACAATTGTAAATATTCATGCCCCCAACATGGGAGTAGCCAAACTACATAAGCCAACTATTAATCAAAATAAAGAGTCATATTGATATGAATACATTGATAGTAGGAGATCTTAACACACCACTCTCAGCAATAGACAGATCATCTAAGCAGAAAATCAACAAAGAAACAAGAGCTTTGAATGACACACTGGATGATATGGACCTCACAGATATATACAGAACATTCCCCCCTAAAACAACAGAATACTCATTCTTTTCCAGTGCACATGGAACTTTCTCCACAATAGACACATGCTGGGTCACAAATCAGATCTCAACTGATACCAAAAGATTGAGATCATTCCCTGCATATTCTCAGACCATAATGCTTTGAAACTGGAACTCAATCACAAGAAAAAGTTTGGAAGAAATTCAAACACTTGGAAGCTAAAGACCATCCTACTCAAGAATGTTTGGCTCAAACAGGAAATCAAAGAAGAACTTAAACAACTCATGAAAACCAATAAGAATGAAAACACAACAGTCCAAAACCTATGGGATATGGCAAAAGCGGTCTTAAGGTGGAAATACATAGCCATCCAAACCTCACTCAAAAAAATAGAAAAATTCCTAAAACACAAACTCTCTTTACACCTTAAAGAACTGGAGACTCAACAACAAATTAAGCCAACCCCACACACAAGAAGGGAAATAATCAAGATTAGAGCAGAGATCAATGAGTTAGAAACCAGAGATACAGTAGAACACATCAATGAATCTAGAAGTTGGTTCTTTGAAAGAATTAATAAAATCGATAGACCACTGGCCAGATTAATCCAAAATAAAAAAGAAAGGACCCAAATTAATACAATTATGATTGAAAAGGAAGAGATCACGACTAACACCAAGGAAATAAGCAATCAACAGAAATTATTATCAACAGCTATATGCCAATAAGTTAAGCAACCCAGAAGAAATGGATGCATTCCTGGAAACATATAAACCTCCAATACTGAAACAGGAAGAAACTGACAACCTGAATAGACCAATAACTAGTAACGAGATTGAAGCAGTGATCAAAAACCTTCCAAAAACACAAGAGTCCAGGACCTGATGGATTCCCTGGGGAATTCTACCAAACATTCAAAGAAGAAATACCTATTCTCCTGAAGCTGTTTTAAAAAAAATAGAAATAGAAGGAAAACTTCCAGACTCTTTCTATTAGGCCAGCACTACCTTGATCCCCAAGCCAGGCAAAGACCATCAAAAAGGAGAATTTCAGGCCCTGATGAATATGGATGCCAAGATTCTCAACAAGATCCTAGCTAATAGGATCTAACAGTACATTAAAAAGATTATCCACCAGGACTAGGTGGGATTTATCCTGGGATGCAAAGATGCTTCAACATTCACAAATCAAACAATGCGATAGAACAAATCAGTAAGAGAAGAGAGAAGAACCACATAGTCTTCTCAATTGATGCAGAAAAAGTAGTTGACAAAATACAGAATCTTTTCCTGATTAAAACTCTTCAGAATATAGAGATAGAGGGGATATTCCTCAAATTAATAATATACGTCTATGAAAAACCCACAGTGAATATCATTTTCAATGGGGAAAAGCTGAGAGTCTTCCCATTGAGATCAGGAAGCCGACAAGGATGTCTACTCTCACCACTGTTGTTCAACATAGTACTGGAAGTCCTAGCAACAGCAACCAGACAACAAAAAGAAATAAAAGGTATTCCAATGGACGAAAAAAGGAGTCAAATTCTCTCTCCTCACAGATGACATGGTACTTTATGTGGAAAACCCAAAAGACTCCACCTCCAAATTACTAGAACTCAAATAGCAATTCAGTAATATGGCAGGCTACTAAATCAATGCACAGAAATCAGTTGCTTTCTTAAACAGGAACAATGAAAATGTAGAAAGGGAAATTAGAGAATCAATTCCATTTACAATAGCACCAAAAATCATAAGATACCTTGGAATAAACCTAACCAAAGGAGTAAAGGATCTGTACTTGAGGAACAACACAACACTCATGAAAGAAATCGAAGAAGACACAAAAATGTGGAAAACATTCCATGCTCATGATCAGAAGAAGAAACATTGTTAAAATGTCTGTGCTCCCCAAAGCAATCTATACTTTCAATGCCATCCCAATCAAAATACCATTGGCATTTTTCTTTTTTTTTCTTTAAAGATTTTACTTATTTATTTGAGAGAGAGGCAGTGAGAGAGAGCATGATTGAGGAGAAGGTCAGAGGGAGAAGCAGACTCCCCTTGGAGCCGGGAGCCCGATGCGGGACTCGATCCTGGGACTCCGGGATCATGACCCGAGCCGAAGGCAGTCATCCAACCAACTGAGCCACCCAGGCGTCCCCCGTTGGCATTTTTCAAAGTGCTGGAACAAACAATCCTAAAATTTGTGTGGAACCAGAAAAGACCCTGAATAACCAAGGAAATGCTGAAAAAGAAAAACACTTATTTGTGGAGCATAACAAATAACATGGGGAGATGGAGAGGAGAAGGGAGTTGAGGGAAACTGGGGGGGAGATGAACCATGAGAGACTATGGACTCTGAAAAATAACCTGAGGGTTTTGAAGGGGCGGGGGGTGGGAGGTTGGAGGAGCCTGGTGGTGGGTATTGTGGAGGGCACACATTGCATGGAGCACTGGGTGTGGTGTAAAACTATGAATTCTGTTACGCTGAAAAGAAATAAAAATTTAAAAAAAATAAAATAAAAAAATAAAAAAAACAAAAAACAAAAACTGGAGGCATCATGTTGCCTGATTTCAAGCTTTACTACAAAGCTGTGATCACCAAGACAGCATGGTACTGGTACAAAAACAGACACATAGACCAGTGGAAGAGTGTATAGACCAGGTATAGACCATCAACTCTACAGTCATATAATCTTTGACAAACCAGTAAAAAATATCCAGTGGAAAAAAAGACAGTCTCTTCAATAAATGGTGCTGGTAAAATTGGACAGCTATACATAGAAGAATGGAACTCAACCCAATTCTCTTACACCATACACAAAGATAAACTCAAAATGGATGAAGGACCTCAATGTGAGACAGGAATCCATCAAAATCCTAGAGGAGAACATAAGCAGTAACCTCTTCAAAATCAGCCACAGCAACTTCTTTCAAGACACGTCTCCAAAGGCAAGGGAAACAAAAGTGAAAATGAACTTTTGGGACTTCCTCAAGATTAAAAGCTTCTGCACAGCAAAGGAAACAGTCAACAAAACAAAGAGGAAACCCACAGAATGGGAGAAGATATTCACAAATGACACTATAGACAAAGGGCTGATATCCAAGATTTATAAAGAGCTTCTCAAACCCAAAAAACAAACAATCAAGTCAAAAAATGGGCAGAAGATATGAACAGACGTTTCTCCAATAAAGACATACAAATGGTTAACAGACACAATAAAAAATATCCATCATCTTTAGCCATCAGGGAAATTCAAATCAAAACCACATTGAGATACCACCTTACACCAGTTAGAATGGCCAAAATTAACAAGGCAGGAAACAACAAATGTTGGAAAGGATGTGGAGAAAGGGGAACCCTCTTACACTGTTGGTAGGAATGCAAGTTGGTGCAGCCACTTGGAAAAACAGTGTGGAGATTCCTTAAGAAATTAAAAATAGAGCTACCCTATAACCCTGCAATTGCACTACTGGGTATTTACCCCAAAGATACAGATGTAGTGAAAAGAAGGGCCATCTGTACCCCAATGTTTATAGCAGCAATGGCCACGGTCGCCAAACTGTGGAAAGAACCAAGATGTCCTTCTACAGATGAATGGATAAGGAAGATGTGGTCCATATATACAATGGACTATTACTCAGCCATCAGAAAGGATGAATACCCAACTTTTGCATCAGCATGAATGGGACTGGAGGGGATCATGCTGAGTGAACTAAGTCAAGCAGAGAAAGTCAATTATCGTATGGTTTCACTTACTTGTGGAACATAAGGAATAACATGGTGGACATTAGGAGAAGGAAAGGAAAAGTGAAGGGGGGAAATAGGAGGGGGAGATGAACTATGAGAGACTGTGGACTCTGAGAAACAAACTGACGGTTTTAGAGGGGAAGGTGTGGGGGGATGGGTGAGCCTGTGTGTGGTTATTAAGGAGGGCATGTATTTCATGGAACACTGGGTGTTATACATAAACAATGAATCTTGGAACACTACATCAAAAACTAATGGTGTCTGAAAAACAACCTGAGGGTTTTGAAGGGGCAGGGCGTGGGAGGTTGGGGGAGCCAGGTGGTGGGTATTATGGAGGGCACGCATTGCATGGAGCACTGGATGTGTTGTAAAACTACGAATTCTGTTACGCTGAGAAGAAATGAAACAAAGAAAAACTAATGGTGTATTGTATGGTGACTGACATAGCACATTTTTTTAAAAAAGGAAGAAAATGAGTCACTAAGCTCACATACACACCAGAAGAGCAAAGGGTGACAAAGCCCACCTTGGCCACCTAGTCTCCCAACTCCTTCTTTCATTAGCCACCCTTTCTGTCACCTACCCACAGTGAGGGCTCAGTCCTCCTGTGCCAGGTCTGCCCCTGTCCTGTTCCCAGTCCTGCCCCTCCCTCAGAAGGCTGGTTGCACTTAAGGGGAGGGTTGACTTCATGGCTGCCAGTCACTGACTCTGGAGCCAGGGTTATGCTTGAGGAATAAAAATGACTATCAGTCCACAGAGAAATCTCATTTTTCCCAATGTCTGCTTCACCTGACATGATAGGCATGCTTCCAAAATATAACAAAGAAGAGTGAAGAGGAAGGTCAAATTATGTCCTAGGAATGGTGAGTCTTCAAGAGTATCAGAGGCTGGAGCTCAGGACAGTGGAGGGAGGGAACAGTGGTCTTCAGTGAGGAGAGAGGTGGACAGACATCAATCACAGAGGGCCTCTTAATGCAGGTTAATTTCCCTTCAATATAAGAGAAGGTGCCTTCTCTTAAAGAAGAGGTGACACCTCAAGGGAAAAAAAGTAATTGGGTCTAAGTTGTAAGAAGAACTCTCTGGCTGCTGTGATAGGGGAAGAATTTGGAGGAAGGAAGTTTTGATGAGACCAGGTAGGAGCCACATTGTCATACAGGTAAGAAAAGTAAGATCCTGAATGAGGCCAGGTTAGTGGGCTTTGGGAAGAGGGGTTAAGAGATGTTCCAGCGGAGGAGCAGATTTCCTAGGACTTGGTTTCTTGTAGGGAAAAACACAGAGGAGGCTCTCCTAGATGAATCATAGGTCTCAAGCCTTGGTAATGAGGGGTTGTTGGTGCCATGATCAGAAATAGGCTAAGCAGGCAGAGCAGGTTTGATGGGGGAGATGATTAGCATTGCTTTAGATATGCAAAGATTTTGTAGCTGGTGTAGTATCCAACAGACAGTTGAAGGTGGGAATCTGGCGCGATGGGAACAGGACTAAAGATAGGGACCTGGGAGCCATCCACACAGAAATCAACACAGAAACTGTGGGACTATGAGATATCTCCAGGGGAGAAAGTGTTGAGATATAGAGCTAAGCCAAGGATATGAACAGGAACATAGGGAGTGTTTATGTTAAGCGATGAAAGAGGGAGAGGAGCTAGGGGAGTCAAAAGGGTTGGGAAGAGGCAAACATTCCTGTCTCAGTGCTTTGTTCACGGTAATTTCCAGAAACATTATGGAAAACCCATATTCAAGTTGTGTTTGGTAAAAGACAAGAACACTAAACCTACAATGTGAGAGATGGCAGCAGGGAATCAGAGTTTCATCTCAGTAGAATAGGGCCTGCAGCTTTGTATGAAGGGCTTGAAGAAACAACAAACAAGATGGGGCCATTGCATTTGACAGTTAGGTTTTGAATGTTCATTGTGGAATAAAGTTCTGGAGAGTACTGGCAGATAGAGACAAATGTCTGGGAGATGATGAAGAAGCCAGGGTAAGGATGGGATGGCCTTAAAGGCAATCTCTACTCTCCAGATGTTTGGGGTGAAGGCAAAGGAAAAATCAAAGTAGCACCAGGAGACTAGTATATGCTAACCTAGGACAGGCATTTTCTAGGCTACAGGGCAAGAGCCAATACAGCAAAAGTCTGAGAAGGAAGCATGAATGGTGATGATTCATAAATATGGGACCTCAGGAAGCTGGACAGGAAGGAGAGTGAGAGTGTCAATAGAGAGAGGTGGAACTCAGGACTAAAGAAAAGGAAAAATATTGAGGTGGAGAAAGTGCCAACATTTTAGGCTTGAGAAAAGAAATGATACCATCAACAACCACCACTACTTAAGCCTATACACAGTGCCAAGCATCAGGCTGAGTGCTCCTCAGGCATTATTTGGTGTCATTCTAACAATAACTCATTACATAGATACAATTATTGTCTGTATTCTATATAAGGAAACAAAGCTCATACAGATCAAATATTCCAAGTCTGATTAGTGAGAAAGGCAGGGCCCCAGCCCAGCTCTGTGGACAACAAGGTCCAAGTTCTTGCTCATTCATGTTGAATGGCCTCACACAACTCAAAATAGGAGGTAAACTTCCTGCAGGCGAGGGATATAAGGGTGAGATTTGGAGGCAGACAATCCTATGAAAAGGCTTCAGGAAAACCAGTTTGGAAACAGAATGAGGTTCAGATTAAACAGGATTTGACCAACAAACAATATGTGACCAGCAGCCTTGCTAAGAGTCAGGGAGAATCCAGGTGCCCTGGAATCTCCAGCCTGTCTTCAATGCCCAGATCCACAGAGATATCATTTCCCTTTTACCTATGAAAACTTAAGGTCCAGGAGCAGTCAGTGATTTCCCCAGAAGAGATAGCTGGGCCAGGACTGGGGCACAATGTTTCTGACTTACATAGCAGTGCTGGCTCTTTGAATCTAGTGCATGGATGCACACACATGGCTGGCAATGCCAAGACACCACCCCTTCCCAGCACACAGGGCAGCATAACTTGGAAACTACTGGTCCAAGCAACCAGGCTCTGAGGATTCTGCCAGATTTGAACTTAAGTGCCAATGCCACCACTTATTGGCCACGTGCATTTCAGTCAGTTGCCCAAGCTCTCTAAACCTCCAGATCCTCCGTAAACTGAAAATAATAACAGCAACTACCTCGCAAGATTGTTGTCATGTATAAAACATGACAACCCATGCGAGTTACATAACATTGTGCCTGGCACTGAGTGAGTGGTAAATAAATATTCATGGCAATTGTTTCTATTCCGGCAGTTGCTGTTAGTGGGGAGAACATGATTTAGAGGCAGACAGTCTGGGCTCTAGTCCCTGGTTGACCACTTGATTGCTCTGACCTGGACAAGTTGCTACACATAAGAGCCAGTTTCCTCAGCTTTAAACTGGCGATAATTCATAGGGGACCATGAAAATCAATTAGGTAGCAGATGGGAAAGTGCTTTGAAAACTATAAAGTGTCCCACAAAGGTTAGTTATTTAAGTCTACCTTGGAACCAAAATATCAGCCTTCTAGAGAACAAGACACAAAGGATAAGAAGAGAGGAAAATAACTAAGTTAATGAACTCCGTAAATCAAAATTGAGAGTTTGGAAGAAGGAAAAAAGACTTTTTACTTGTATTTGGAACCTGCTCCAGACCAGGATTTGGACAAGCCCTGTTGAGGGTACATGGCTGAGTCAGCTTTGCCAACAGTACCCCCAGGTCACTTGTACACACCTAACTCTGCCACCAAACAGAGGAAAAGCAAATCAGAGAGTGTAGGTGTCAAGATGGGCTTCTTGGAAGAAGTGGCATTTGGACTGGGCTTTGAAGGATAAGTAGGTGAGTGATGTGTGAGGGGTAGGTGTAGTTATCAGAGGGATTAAAAAAAAAAAAAAAAGCTTGGCCAAAAGCACAGTAGCAGGGAGGGGCATGAGTTTGGGGAAGAGCAAGTCAATACATGTGACTAAACAGAATGGTTTGTGAGGGGAGAGGTGACAGATGAATCTAGAGAGGTAGGTTGGAAGCCATTCATGGAGTGCCTCGAGTACCTAAGGAGTTTGGACTTTGTTCCACAGGAAATGGGAGGGACTGGTGGCCAGCACCTTCCAATTTCCCTGGCCTGACTTGACCTCACACAGTGCTCTGAGAAATGTAAGTTAGAAAAAAATTTTCTTTGATTAGACTTACTCCAGGGAACTTCAGCTTGGCTTGTTCCCATCCTAAGCAGAGTTGAATGTAGCCAAAAGAGGTGGTTGGCCATGTCCTCTTCAGACCATAAAAGCTCTCTCTATACATAGGTCTCCCCCAGGGTCCCAGGAAGACCAAGCTCTGCCTCAGCCGGACAGCCCTCTGCTAGAGGGTAAGAGGCCATGTGCACTCTGGGAATACCCCACTGATTCTTATGATCCTCAACCTCCCTTAAATGTTTTTCTCCTCTTTTGTGGCTTCTCTTCCCCCAACCCACCTCCTGGTCATTTCAGAATTCTAGTACTTTTATGTTGATATTAATGCCTATAGACCTAGCTAGCCTTTGACTTTTGACAATTTTCCAACCATGCCCACCTTGTCTGCTACTTTCCCTTCTCCAGAAAATACACATTAGTAGCCAAATCTCTGCTAATATGCATAGGTAGACTAAGCAGTGTCTTTGAGCACAAATTCCTCCATCTTTTTAGTATTGGGGAGCTATTCCGTCTGGGTAGATCAGCCCTTTATAAACCTGACAACGATAATCTGCCAAATGGCTATCATTGTCTAAGGATTCATACCTTTGCTCAGAAAAGGTCGGACTTGTTGGTTTTAGTCAATTAGAAATTTATTGTCTCTCTTCTTTCTGTGACCTCCAAGACCATATGTGGTTTATCAGTAAGGGGCCACTCTCCAAGGAAAAACCAGGCACACCAATAATCCCCCAAAATGCAGAAATGTGGCAGATAAACTATCTGACATTCTCTGGGTTAGAAGTCTCACTGTGATTTGTTACCCACAGATCTCCATTACAAGGAATTTTAAGTAGGCTCCAGGTTCATCAAACATACTGGGAATCACCAGTATTTTACAAATGTGAAGTTGTATAGTCAGACTTTAACATAACTATTCCCTCTCTAGAATTATCCTACAATTAGAACAATCACCAGGTAGCAAGTATCAGAACCTTGGTCATGTCCTTCTGGTAAAAACAGCTAGATTCTTTTTGGGAATGATTAAATGAATAGATTTAATAAGATTTAGTACTCACTTTTAACCTAACAAGGAGACCACTTCATTAATACAGCTGGGTATCAAAATAAAATAACTGAGTGAAATAAGTCAAGTAGAGAGAGTCAATTATCATATGGTTTCACTTATTTGTGGAGCATAACAAATAACACGGAGGACATGGGGAGATGGAGAGGAGAAGGGAGTTGAGGGAAATTGGAGGGGGAGATGAACCATGAAAGACTATGGACTCTGAAAAACAACCTGAGGGTTTTGAAGGGGCAGGGGGTGGGAGGTGAGGGGAGCCAGGTGGTGGGTATTATGGAGGGCACACATTGCACGGAGCACTGGGTGTGGTGCAAAAACTATGAATTCTGTTACGCTGAAAAGAAATTTAAAAAAATAAAATAAGGGGCACCTGGGTGGCTCAGTGGGTTAAAGCCTCTGCTTTCGGCTCGGGTCATGATCCCAGGGTCCTGGGATCGAGCCCCACATCGGGCTCTCTGCTCCGCGGAGAGCCTGCTTCCTCCTCTCTCTCCCTGCCTGCCTCTCTTGCCTACTTGTAATTTCTGTCTGTCAAATAAATAAATAAAATCTTTAAAAAATGAAAAAAAACCTGAAATATGAAAAAAAAAGAATGACTAAATGGGATACACAATTATAGCAAGGTTTAGAGAAATATAAGTCCCTAAAAACTTTAAAGAAACTTTCTTGCTAAGCCTAAAATGATCAACCTAGTACTTTCTTTCTCTTTCCCTTGCTTTAATCTGTGGTTTCAATGTCAGGGTTATACTGAGATTATTTCAAATTTTTGACTGTTGGCTATCTCAAGCAAAGAATATATGGAAGAAGAATGACTTGGTCATCTCTCCTTTGACACCACCCTCTCCAGTCATGAGCTGTGATATTGAAGAAATCATTCTTGTGGCTCTTCCCTAATAGCCCTCTACTGAAGTCATTAATCACAGATGTCATTTTCTTCTCATCACAGTATTTCTGCATTTGTTTCCAAGGAATCTGAGAGAATCCAAAAGGAAAAGAAACATGGCCACATATGGGCTGCTTCCCAGCATGAAACCTTGTGATTGCCTTTTCCCCAAACAGGAGGGATTAAATAAACATTCCTTCTCCAAACCTGAGATCCTTGCCCTCAAGCCAGAGTATATGGTATTCACAGTATATGTTGGTCCCTTATATATATATGGGGCCACCATAACATATGATGGTCCCTTAGAAATCACTACTACTCAAACTGTTTTCTGTTACAATTTGAACTTGGAAAACTTAATTATACCAGAATTGAATGTTTTTTAATTTTTTTATTTTTTATAAACATATAATGTATTTTTATCCCCAGGGGTACATGTCTGTGAATCGCCAGGTTTACACACTTCAGAGCACTAACCATAGCACATACCCTCCCCAATGTCCATTACCCCACCCCCCTCTCCCGATCTCCTCCCCCTAGCAACCCTCAGTTTGTTTTATGAGATTAAGAGTCACTTATGGTTTGTCTCCCTCCCGATCCCATCTTGTTTCGTTTCTTCTTTTCCTACACCCCCACCCCCCATGTTGCATCTCCACTTCCTCATATCAGGGAGATCATATGATAGTTGTCTTTCTCCGATTGACTTATTTCACTAAGCATGATACCCTCTAGTTCCATCCACGTCGTGGCAAATGGCAAGATTTCATTACTTTTGATGGCTGCATAGTATTCCATTGTGTATATATACCACATCATCTTTATCCATTCATCTGTTGATGGACATCTAGGTTCTTTCCATAGTTTGGCTTTTGTAGACATTGCTGCTATAAACATTCAGGTGCACGTGCCCCTTTGGATCACTACGTTTGTATCTTCAGGGTAAATACCTTGTAGTGCATTTGCTGGGTCATAGGGTAGTTCTATTTTCAACTTTTTGAGGAATTTCCATGCTGTTTTCCAGAGCAGTTGCACCAGCTTGCATTCCCACCAACAGTGTAGGAGGGTTCCCCTTTCTCCGCATCCTCGCCAGCATCTGTCATTTCCTGGCTTGTTAATTTTAGCCATTCTGACTGGTGTGAGGTGATATCTCATTGTGGTTTTGATTTGTATTTCCCTGATGCCGAGTGATGTGGAGCACTTTTTCATGTGTCTGTTGGCCATCTGGATGTCTTCTCTGCAGAAATGTCTGTTCATGTCCTCTGCCCATTTCTTGATTGGGTTATTTGTTCTTTGGGTGTTGAGTTTGATAAGTTCTTTATAGATTTTGGACACTAGCCCTTTATCTGATATGTCATTTGCAAATATCTTTTCCCATTCTGTCAGTTGTCTTTTGGTTTTGTTAACTGTTTCCTTTGCTGTGCAAAAGCATTTGATCTTGATGAAATCCCAATAGTTCGTTTTTGCCCTTGCTTCCCTTGCCTTTGGGGATGTTCCTAGGAAGACGTTGCTGTGGCTGAGGTCGAAGAGGTTGCTGCCTGCGTTCTCCTCAAGGATTTTGATGGATTCCTTTCTCACATTGAGGTCCTTCATCCATTTTGAATCTATTTTCGTGTGTGGTGTAAGGAAATGGTCCACTTTCACTTTTCTGCAAGTGGCTGTCCAATTTTCCCAACACCATTTGTTGAAGAGGCTGTCTTTTTTCCATTGGACATTCTTTCCTGCTTTATCGAAAATTAGTTGACCATAGAGTTGAGGGTCTATTTCTGGGCTCTCTATTCTGTTCCATTGATCTATGTGTCTGTTTTTTGGCAGTACCATACTGTCTCGAATGTGACAGCTTTGTAATAGAGCTTGAAGTCCGGAATCGTGATGCCACCAACTTTGGCTTTCTTTTTCAATATTCCTTTGGCTATTTGAGGTCTTTTCTGCTTCCATATAAATTTTAGGATTATTTGTTCCATTTCTTTGAAAAAAAATGGGTGGAATTTTGATAGGGATTGCATTAAATGTGTAGATAGCTTTAGGTAGCATAGACGTTTTCACAATATTTGTTCTTCCAATCCAGGAGCACGGAACATTTTTCCATTTCTTTGTGTCTTCCTCAATTTCTTTCATGAGTACTTTATAGTTTTCTGAGTATAGAATTTTAGCCTCTTTGGTTAGGTTTATTCCTAGGTATCTTATAGTTTTGGGTGCAATTGTAAATGGGATGGGCTCCTTAATTTCTCTTTCTTCTGTCTTGTTGGTGGTGTAGAGAAATGCAACTGATTTCTGTGCATTGATTTTATATCCTGACACTTTACTAAATTTCTGTACAAGTTCTAGCAGTTTTGGGGTGGGGTCTTTTGGGTTTTCCACATATAGTATCATATCATCTGCAAAGAGTGATAGTTTGACTTCTTCTTTGCCAATTTGGATGCCTTTAATTTCTTTTTGTTGTCTGATTGCTGAGGCTAGGACTTCTAGTACTATGTTGAATAGCAGTGGTGATAATGGACATCCCTGCCTTTTTCCTGACCTTAGCAGAAAAGCTTTCAGTTTTTCTCCATTGAGAATGATATTTGCAGTGGGTTTTTCATAGATGGCTTTGATAATATTGAGGTATGTGCTCTCTATCCCTACACTTTGAAGAGTTTTGATCAGGAAGGGATGCTGTACTTTGTCAAATGCTTTTTCAGAATCTATTGAGAGTATCATGTGGTTCTTGTTCTTTCTTTTATTAATGTGTTGTATCACATTGATTGATTTGCGGATGTTGGACCAACCTTGCAGCCCTGGAATAAATCCCACTTGGTCGTGGTGAATAATCCTTTTAATGTACTGTTGAATCAATCCTATTGGCTAGTATTTTGGTGAGAATTTTTGCATCTGTGTTCATC
This sequence comes from Mellivora capensis, assembly GCA_004024625.1. Classification (NCBI taxonomy): domain Eukaryota; kingdom Metazoa; phylum Chordata; class Mammalia; order Carnivora; family Mustelidae; genus Mellivora; species Mellivora capensis. The sequence goes on from PISX010001781.1 coordinate 26,550, forward strand.
AAGGATATTGGTCTGTAATTCTCTTTTTTGATGGGATTCTTGTCTGGTTTTGGGATCAAGGTGATGCTGGCCTCATAAAATTAGTTTGGAAGTTTTCCTCCCATTTCTATTTTTTGGAACAGTTTCAGGAGAATAGGAATTAATTCTTCTTTAAATGTTTGGTAGAATTCCCCTGGGAAGCCGTTTGGCCCTGGGCTTTTATTTGTCTGGAGATTTTTGATGACTGTTTCAATCTCCTTACTGGTTATGGGTCTGTTCAGGTTTTCTATTTCTTCCCGGTTCAGTTGTGGTAGTTTATATGTCTCGAGGAATGCATCCATTTCTTCCAGATTGTCAAATTTGTTGGCATAGAATTGTTCATAGTATGTTCTTATAATTGTATTTCTTTGGTGTTCGTTGTGATTTCTCCTCTTTCATTCATGATTTTATTTATTTGGGTCCTTTCTCTTTTCTTTTTGATAAGTCTGGCCAGGGGTTTATCAATCTTATTAATTCTTTCAAAGAACCAGCTCCTAGTTTCATTGATTTGTTCTACTTTTTTTTTCTTGTTTCTATTTCATTGATTTCTGCTCTGATCTTTATGATTTCTCTTCTCCTGCTGGGTTTAGGCTTTCTTTCTTGTTCTTTCTCCAGCTCCTTTAGGTGTAGGGTTAGGTTGTGTATTTGAGAACTTTCTTGTTTCTTGAGAAAGACTTGTACCACTATATATTTTCCTCTCAGAACTGCCTTTGCTGTGTCCCACAGATTTTGAACTATTGTGTTTTCATTATCATTTATTTCCATGAATTTTTTCAATTCTTCTTTAATTTCCTGGTTGACCCATTCATTCTTTAGAAGGATGCTGTTTAGTCTCCATGTATTTGGGTTCTTTCCAAATTTCCTCGTGTGATTGAGTTCTAGCTTCAGAGCATTGTGGTCTGAAAATATGCAGGGAAGGATCCCAATCTTTTGATACCGGTTGAGACCTGATTTGTGACCCAGGATGTGATCTATTCTGGAGAATGTTCCATGTGCACTAGAGAAGAATGTGTATTCTGTTGCTTTGGGATGAAATGTTCTGAATATATCTGTGATGTCCATCTGGTCCAGTGTGTCATTTAAGGCCTCTATTTCCTTGTTGATCTTTTGCTTGGATGATCTGTCCATTTCAGTAAGGGGGGGTGTTAAAGTCCCCTACTACTATTGTATTGTTGTTGATGTGTTTCTTTGATTTTGTTATTAATTGGTTTATATAGTTGGCTGCTCCCACGTTAGGGGCATAGATATTTAAAATTGTTAGATCTTCTTGTTGGACAGACCCTTTGAGTATGATATAGGGTCCTTCCTCATCTCTTATTATAGTCTTTGGCTTAAAATCTAGTTGATCTGATATAAGAATTGCCACCCCAGCTTTCTTCTGATGTCCATTAGCATGGTAAATTGTTTTCCACCCCCTCACTTTAAATCTGGAGGTGTCTTTGGGTCTAAGATGAGTTTCTTGTAGGCAACATATTGATGTTTTTTTTTTTTTATCAACCCTGATACTCTGTGTCTTTTGATTGGGGCATTTAGCCCATTAACATTCAGGGTAACTATTGAGAGATATGAATTTAGTGCCATTGTATTGCCTGTAAGGTGATTGTTACTGTATATTGTCTCTATTCCTTTCTGATCTACTATTTTTTGGCTCTCTTTGCTTAGAGGACCCCTTGCAATATTTTCTGTAGAGCTGGTTTGGTGTTTGCAAATTCTTTCAGTTTTTGTTAGTCCTAGAAGCTTTTTATTTCTCCTCCTATTTTCAATGATAGCCTAGCTGGATATAGTATTCTTGGCTGCATGTTTTTCTCGTTCAGTGCTCTGAATATATCATGCCAGTTCTTTCTGGCCTGCCAGGTCTCTGTGGATAAGTCTGCTGCCAATCTAATATTTTTAGCATTGTATGTTACAGACTTCTTTTCCTGGGCTGCTTTCAGGATTTTCTCTTTGTCACTAAGACCTGTTTTTTTTTTTTTAATTAGGTGATGGGGTGTGGACCTATTTTACTATTAGGTGATGGGGTATGGACCTATTCTTGTTGATTTTGAGGGGGGTTCTCTGCACCTCCTGT
>PISX010001781.1:34246-50691 GCA_004024625.1 Mellivora capensis
CTTTTTATGTCTTCTTCAATTTCTTTCATGAGTGTTCTGTAGTTCCTCGAGTACAGATCCTTTACCTCTTTGGTTAGGTTTATTCCCAGGTATCTTATGGTTCTTGGTGCTATAGTAAATGGAATCAATTCTCTAATTTCCCTTTCTGTATTTTCATTGTTAGTGTATAAGAAAGCCACTGATTTCTGTACACTGACTTCGTATCCTGCCACGTTACTGAATTGCTGTATGAGTTCTAGTAGTTTGGGGGTGGAGTCTTCTGGGTTTTCCATATAAAGTATCATTTCATCTGTGAAGAGAGAGAGTTTGACTTCTTCCTTTCCAATTTGGATACCTTTTATTTCTCTTTGTTGTCTGATTGCTGTTGCTAGGACTTCTAATACTATGTTGAACAAGAGTGGTGACAGTGGGAATCCTTGTCGTGTTCCTGATCTCAACGGGAAGGCTGTGAGCTTCTTCCCCTTGAGGATGATGTTTGTTGTGGGTCTTTCATAGATAGATTTTATGAAGTTCAGGAATGTTCCCTCTATACCTATACTTTGAAGCGTTTTAATCAGAAACGGATGCTGGATTTTGTCCAATGCTTTTTCTGCATCAATTGAGAAGACGATGTGGTTCTTCTCTCTTCTCTTATTGATTTGTTCTATTACATTGATTGATTTGCGAATGTTGAACCATCCTTGTAACCCGGGGATGAATTCCACCTGGTCATGGTGGATAATCTTTTTAATGTGCTGTTGGATCCTGTTTGCTAGGATCTTGTTGAGAATCTTAGCATCCATATTCATCAGTGATATTGGTCTGAAATTCTCCTTTTTGGTGTGGTCTTTGCCTGGTTTGGGGATCAGGGTAATGCTGGCTTCATAAAAAGAGTCTGAAGTTTTCCTTCAGCTTCAATTTTTTGAAACAACTTCAGGAGAATACGTGTTATTTCTTCTTTGAAAGTTTGGTAGAATTCCCCAGGGAATCTGTCAGGTCCTCGGCTCTTGTTTTTTGAGAGGTTTTTGATCACTGCTTCAATCTCGTTACTAGATATCGGTCTATTCAGGTTGTCACTTGGGGTTTTAGAGGGGAAGGGAGTGGGGAGATGGGTCAGCCTGGTGCTGGGTATTAAGGAAGGAGAGTATTGCATGGATAACTGGGTGTTATATGCAAACAATGAATCTTGTAACATTACATCAAAAACTAATGATGTACTGTATGGTGACTAACATAACATAATTAAAAAAATAAAGTAGACATCTCAAATTAGTATAGAAATATGTTGAGATAGGGGCTAATGGGTGACTCAGTCAGTTAAGCATCTGCCTTCAGCTCTGGTCATGATCCCAGGGTCTTGGGATCAAACCCCACATAGGGCTACCTGCTCATCAGGGAGTCTACTTCTCCTCCCTCTCCCTCTGCCTCTCCCCCTGCTCATGCTCTCTCTCTCTCTCTCTCTAAAATAAATAAATAAAATCTTTAAAAAATATGTTGAGATAAATAGATAAATATTCAGGGGGAAAACTAACTTAGATCTTGTCATGTAGAAGACAGAAATGGAAGAAGGAAAGGAAAAGAAGTGAAGGGAAGGGAAGATAAAAAGAAAAGAGCAAGCCATAATTTAGTATTATTCTCTTTTACAGTGTCATCTGGAGAAAGCAGAAATTTGAATCTGAACAACAATGTAGACTTTTTTGTATCTAGATTATTTCACTCAGCGTGATGGTTTGGGGATTCATCAAGGCTGTTTCATGAGTCAGTAATTATTTTTTATTGCTAAGAAGTGCTCTATTGGATGAATATGCCACAGTTTGTTTATCCCTTTTGTGTATCCATTTTGTGCATATTTGTCTATCTAGTTTAACGTTGTCCCATTGTTAGACATCTGGGTTGTTTCCAGTTTTAAGCTATTATTTATAAAGCTGCTATGAATATTCTTGTGTGATTCTTTTTATATGCATGTATTTTCATGGCTTTTGTGTAAATACCTAGGAGTTGAATGTTTAGGTCACAGGGTAAGTGGGTGCTGAGTTTTATAAGAAAATATCAGACCCTTTCCCAAAGTGATTATATAATTTTACATTCTTACCAAAAATGTGTGACAGTTCATTTTTCCACATCCTCATCAATATCTAGTATTGTCAGTCTTTTCATTTTTAACTGTTCTGGTGAATGTGTAGTGGTGTCTCATTGTGCTTTTTATTTTCATTTCCAAGATGAATAATGATGTAAGCAATTTTTCATGTGCTTATTGGCCATTTGTATATCTTTTGTAAAGTGTTTGTTCAAATATTTTTGCCCATTTTTGTTTGTTTGTCTTTTTATTATTGAGTTATTATAGAAGTTCTTTACATATCCTGAATGCCAGTCCCTTATCAAATATAAGTTTTTTAAAATAATTTCCTCCAGTATATATTTTGCCCATTAATTTTGTTAGCAGTGTCATTTGATAAGCAGAAGTTTTAAAATTTTTATGAAGTCTAATCTATCAATTTCTCTCATTGCTTCTGGTTTCTGTATCCTGTCTAAGAAACTGACTACTTCCAAGTGGAAAAAATATTCTTCTATAATTTCCTTTAAGAAGTTAATGTCACTTAACTGTATGTTTTGATCCCTGATCCATGCTAAATTAGTTTTTGTGTATGGTATGAGACTAGGTTCAAAGTTCATTTGTTCATATGGATGAACAGTTATTTAAATTCCTTTTGTTAAAAGTATTTTTCATTTTTCATTATGTTGCTTTGGCACCTTTGTCAAAAATAAAAATGACTGTATAAATGTGAATCTATTCTGAAATCTTTATTCTGTCACAGTGATATATTGGTCAATACTTATGCCAGTAACACACTATCTTGATCAATATATCTTTAGAGAAAAGCTTGAAGTCAGGTAAAGGTTAATCCTCCAACTTTGCTTATATTTTTCAGTATTTCTTCAGGTTTTCCAGGTCCTTCATATTCCCATATAAATTCTAGAAGGATTTTGTCAGTTTCTACCAATATGAAGTATAGATTGAACTGGAAGTATGGATACCACATGGGATGCTATTGTGGTTGTCTGTAGATAAGAAATAAGCACTTGAATCAATGCAGTGCTAAAGTGAAAATTAGGAAATGCATTCTAGAAATTATCAGGACTTAATGATTAGAAATGAAGACTGAAAAGGATGATGGAGACTTAGGTTACTCTGATATTTCTGTTCTGGATGAACATAAGGATGACGTTTCCATGAAATATAAATACTCTTTCTTCTAGAAAGTATTTATTAAATGCATATTATGTGACAGAGCTTGTGCTTGGCACTGAGAATATAACAGAAGCAAAAGCATACTCAGTACCTACTATACTGGAACACCTTGTGGATGAGAAAGACATTCATTAAATAATCAAACAAACAGATGTAAAATTACAACTAATAAAAATGTACTATAGCAAGCACACCTAGCACCTAGATCTTCATTCTTAATACCTTTCTCCAATAAAAAGAACCAAGAAATCCTTGGAGAAACAGCTGCTTCTAGGACTGGGGTAGGAAATATACAAGATAAGCCAAGTATCTTGTAGGACCAGAAAATAAAGAAATCCCAAAAGCATTAGCTTCAGGTGTACAACATAGTGTTTCAGCAAGTCTGTATGTTATACTGTGATCAGCACAAGTGTAGCTACCATCTGTCCCCACAAAACACCATAACAATGTCATTGACTATATTCCCAATGCTATGCCTCTTTTTCCTGTGGCTTATTCATTTCATAACTGGAAGTGTGTATCTCCTACATCTCTTCACCCATTTTGTCCATCCTCTAGGCCCCCTTTCCTCTGGCAACCATCAGTTTGTGTGTCAGCTATATTCAAATAAAAAATCAAATACATAAATAAGTTTTAAAAAAAAAATAAGTGCTAGTTGCTATAAAGAGAAGGCAGGTTGTATGCTTTGAAAGCTCTGTCTGGCATTTTTGGATCCACAGTCATCAGTCCTTACCATTGTTTGGTGGACCCCAACTGCCAAAGTGGTGAAGCAGATAAAGAGCAAGTATGCTTTTCCATAAGCCTTGAACAGTGCAAGAGATAAACTAGTTGTAGTTGATGTCTCAGCCACATGGTATGGGCCTTGCAAAGCCTTTCTTTCATTCTCTCTCTCAGAAGAATTCCAACGTGGTATCCCTTGAAGTAGATGTGTATGACTGTCAGGATGCTGCTACAGAATGTGAAGTCAAATGCATTCCAACCTTCCAGTTTTTTCTTGTTTTGTTTTGTTTTGTTTTGTTTTTAAAGAGGGAGGGGGTGGGTTAGGAGCAGAGGGAAAGAGAGTATCTTAATGCAGACTCCACACTCAGCACAGGGCTTGTCACAGGGCTCCATTTCACAACCTTGAGATCATGACCTGAGCCAAAATCAAGAGTCAGATGCTTAACCCAATGAGCCACCCAGGCACCCCATCCTTCCAGTTTTTTTAAAAAGGGACAAAATGTGGGTGAATTTTCTGGAGCTAACAAGGGAAAATTTGAAGCCACCAATAATGAATTAATCTAATTATGTTCTCTGAAAACATAACCAGCCATTGGCTATTTAAAATTTATCATTGTTTATAGCAGCAATGGCCATGGTCGCCAAGCTGTGGAAAGAACCAAGGTGCCCTTCCATGGACGAATGGATAAGGAAGATGTGGTCCATACACACTATGGAGTATTATGCCTCCATCAGAAAGGATGAATACCCAACTTTTGTAGCAACATAGATGGGACTGGAAGAGATTATGCTGAGTGAAATAAGTCAAGCAAAGAAAGTCAATTATCATATGGTTTCACTTATTTGTGGAGCATAACAAATAACATGGAGGACATGGGGAGATGGAGAGGAGAATGGAGTTGAGGGAAATTGGAGGAGGAGATGAACCATGAGAGACTATGGTCTCTTAAAAACAACCTGAGGGTTTTGAAGGGGTGGGGGGTGGGAGGTTGGGGGAACCAGGTGGTGGGTATTATGGAGGGCACGCATTGCATGGAACACTGGGTGTGGCACAAAAGCTATGAATTCTATTACACTGAAAAGAAATTTTAAAAATTTATCATTTTGTTTATTTACAAAAAGGAAAGATCAAATATGAAGACTATATACTCAACTGCCATCTGATTATAAGTGACAATAAAATATTAATTTTACCCTTTAAAAAAAGAAGTGCTAAAAATGAAACAACAAAATCCCGCTATGATGGAACATGTCAAAATGACACAGGAGCCAACTGAAATACTTCTCAATGGCCAAAGCTGGAATAATTTAAGCAACAAAATAAAATAGTATTGTAATTTAACCCGAAGTATAAAGTAAATATTCATGAGTCCATAGTGATATAAATAACTGACTTAATAAGTTAATAGATGGGGGACAAGAGACAGCCTCTCATGCACAGAAATTACAAATAAATTGTATAGATACTAAAAGAAGGTGAGCATAATACCCACTCCTTAAGTGAAGGCTGCACATACTGATGTCTTTACAAAGAGGACAGTATGAAAAGCAGAGGGAGAACAATCATTTTACAATGTAGAATCCTAACAAGCACTACTTTAGCCAGGTGATCAAGGTCAATATCAGCTATCATAAATCGGGTAGATAGTGTGTTGCCTTGATATGATGTGATGAAAATGTTATTTTACTTCTGAAATTTTGCTCCCAAATATCATAACTCCTGTCTAATCATGAGAAAACATCAGACAAATCCCAATAGTTGGGCATTCTACAAAATACTGGATGAGTCCTCCTCAAAACATTAACCAAAGTCACCAAAAACAACAAAAGTCTGAGAAATTGTCCAACCAGGAAAAGTCTATGGAGACATGTATTTAGACAACTAAATATAGTATTGTATTTTGGAACACAAAAAGGACATTAGTTAAAAAGTAAGAAAATCTGAATAAATTACAGATTTTAGTTAATAATGTATCAATATTGGTTCATTATTGTAATGAAAATTCCATACTAATGTAAGATGTTAATAATGGTAAAAACTGTGTTCAGCATAGAGGTATATGGGAACTCTCTGTACTATCTGCTCAATTTTTCTGTAAATGTAAAACTGTTCTAAGAAATGAAGTTTATTAATGTTTCTAAAATTTCTCTAAAAGAGAAGTACATGGTCTAAGGGGGACTTGAGGCCAGAGACAGAAGCAATGGTGTGTTCAAGGAACAGAAATAAAATCATTGTGATTTAAATAGCATTATCAAAGGAGAATATGGTACAAACTACAATGGAACTGACAGATAGTGGTCAGAACATGCAAAGCTTTGTAGCCCATATTAAGCATTTTTGTCTTTATCTTGAGGGCAATGATGTTAAGTAGCAGGGGATGAGAGATGGCATGAGGCAAAGGGAGAGGTAGGTAAAGGATGACACCCACATTTTAGTTTGGCCAACTGAGTGCTAAATACAGAATTAACTGAGACTGGAACACTGCAAATGTGCAGGAGATCAATTTTAACCATGTGGGATTTAAGGTGCTTGTTGGATATCCAGATAGAGTGGTAGTGGTGCTGGTGGTGGTAACTTTATTGTTATGCCTTCAAGAAAGAATAAGAACATAAACAATGAATATTGGCACACTGAAAAGATAAAATGAATTTTTTTTTGTTTTTTTGGTTTTTTTTTTATTTCTTTTCAGCATAGCAGAATTCATAGTTTTTGCACCACACCAAGTGCTCCATGCAATGCCTGCCCTCCATAATACCCTCCACCTGGCTCCCCCAACCTCCCACCCCCCCGCCCCTTCAAAACCCTCGTGTTGTTTTTCAGAGTCCATATTCTCTCATGGTTCATCTCCCCCTCCAATTTCCCTCAACTCCCTTCTCCTCTCCATCTCCCCATGTCCTCCATGTTATTTGTTATGCTCCGCAAATAAGTGAAACCATATGATAATTGACTCTCTCTGCTTGACTTATTTCACTCAGCATAATCTCTTCCAGTCCCATCCATGTTGCTACAAAAGTCTGGTATTCATCCTTTCTGATGGAGGCATAATACTCCATAGTGTGTATGGACCACATCTTCCTTATCCATTCGTCCGTGGAAGGGCATCTTGGTTCTTTCCACAGTTTGGTGAATAAAATGAAATTTTATAATAAAATAAAATATAAAAAAGAAAGAATGAGAACAGACTACTTCTTTCAAAAATTTGGTAGTAAAAAGGAGAAGGTTGGAACAGTCATTGGGCAGAAATGAAAATTCAAGGGAGATAAAAGCAGAAGAGAAGGGATAAGTAATAGAATAAAGTCTTGCCAGGCACCAAATTTAAAGTCAATTATTAGGCATTACCATATTTGATGACTGTCTTCTCCCCAATTTAATTGTTAAGCCAGTGAATAGCTTAATCTGTACTTCCTCATAGGCATGGCTGTAGAGTGGCTGAGGCTTGTGATAGATGAGGAGGCCACAAAAACCTGGGCACTGGTTTGAGGTTTACCTTATATCAATATTTACTATGGGCATAATCAATACAGCTGCTCAGAATTATGCTTCCAATGAAATGAGTATCTTCTCCAAAGGCAGGCCCACCTCTACTTCAGGCAAAAAAGAAACAGCTTTTGAATCCATTGCAGTCTTGTATTTTGAGTGACTCTGAGTTGGTTGGGTGGTAATTTGTAGCTCAGGCTGCAGCCAAGGAGCAGGCTTTGCTCCTGGCTCCTCCTATGCAAGATCTTTAATATGACAGTGATCTAAACCAACCCTTTCTCCACAACCTGCTCTGCTTCAGTCTTGTCTATTCCCTGCCCACACTTCAGATTACCAATCCACAGACTTCCTTCCAGCAGCTGAAAACACAAGAGCCATGACTTTCTGGCCTGGCTCCATTCCTATTAGGTTTGTGGCTAGTAAGCTAGGTTCTTAGAATTGACTTAGGCTGGGACAGGAGTAATGGCAAGTAACTACATGTCACCACCTCTGGATGTATTCTGGGAAGCTCTGTGGGTTCAGCATTGGGTTTGCTTTCATGTACTGTAAATTCCATAAGGCAAACTGCATTATCACAAACCACCCTGCCTGCACAGAAGCTTAGTCTGCCTGTCCCCTTAGAGTTAGGCATGCTACCTACTACTTCAACTACATTCACATAAAGACCCAAGTGTGCCAGCCTGTTGGCAACAGCTCTTCCTATTTTCCTTGAGTCTTATATCCCAGACAGGGTCACAGCCTGCACTGGCACACACTCTGTGCCCTGCTCTGTACTGGGCACAAATGAGATGCTCAGGGATGAAATAAAAAGTTTTGTCCTGGGGCACCTGGGTGGCTCAGTGGTTTGGGCCTCTGCCTTTGGCTCGGGTCATGATCTCAGGGTCCTGGGATCGAGCCCCACATCGGGCTCTCTGCTCAGCGGGGAGCCTGCTTCCCCCTCTCTCTCTGCCTGCCTCTCTGCCTACTTGTGATCTCTGTCTGTCAAATAAATAAATAAATAAACAAAAATCTTTTTTAAAAAATAAAGTTTTGTCCTTAAAGAACATAAGTAATCGTTTAAATGCAAACAGGGTATCTTGTAAAGATACAAGAAAATCATGAACACAGAGCTACACAGTTTACTAGTTACTCATATGATCTCACCTAATTCTCACAAAGCCCTGCATAGGCAATCCTATTCTTACTATACACAAATTATAGAGGAGGCAACTGAGGTTCAGAGAGGTGAATGTCTTGGCTACAGTCATTTTGTAAGTAGAAAATACAGGATTAAAATCTAGATCTGTTTGACTCTAAATTGTGTCTACTTAACATCTTCTTAAGAACTCTGCAAGGCTTTCTCAGAAAACATTGACCTTGCCAGTAATCCCTTCTATCAAAAGCTGGTAGCAACACCTGCTACAGGATAGGGGCATATGGCTGGTGTTTCTGGGAAGGGGATGCACTCGAAGAGTAGAAATATAACCTGAATACTATTAGTGTTGGCAGGTGCATACCAGGCCTCAACATAGCTGCTTTATTCCTCTATCTTGTCCAGGCTAATCCTGTCCTAGAAGATGTGGCATTTCATTGAATATGCCCTTTACTTCTATAACAAGATTCTCTTCATCTCCAAGCAAAAATGATGGATTGGCCTTCTGTTTGCTTAGCTGCTCACCTTTGAAAAGCTATCTTAGTTGAGCCAACTTTTGAATCATTTACAGGAAAAGAGTTCTGCTGCTAAGACCTGTATTATGGACTGAGTCAGGTGTGATGGTGGATAAATATCCCTGAGTCTCAACTTTCCCATTTATGAAAGATAGATGTGTTGGGTTTCATTCCATCTACATTCTGTTAATTGAGAAGGGAGATTTAATCATTCAGTGAACCAACAAAAAATTATTGAAGACCTCCTATGTACCAGACAAACTGAGATACAAAACATACAGTGATGAATAAGACAGGAATGATCCTGGCCCTCATTGGGTTTAACATCTGTTGAGAGAAGTGGCCTTGTAGCAGGTACATCATAACATGTGATCATAGCAGGAGGGCTAACAGACCAGGGTGTCTAACTCTGCCTAGGGGACTGGATAGGTTTGCCTTCCTCATAATTACCTTTCCCTGGATAATTTCTATGCATCATTCATTCATTCATTCACTTCCCAAACATTTCCTGAGTGCCTGCTGTCAGGCACTAGAAATTCAGTGAAGGTCAAGCTAGACAATGTCTTGGCCCAGTGGAGCTTACATTTAAGTAAAAAAAAAAAAGATGCACAATAAGCAAGTAAACAAATACACATACAGAGATAACTCAGAGTGATGAGTCATAAGGAAGAAAGTTCAAGGCATTGTGCTCATAACCCTGTAGCTACTTTAGGTTGGCTAGTTCAGAGAAGGTCTCTCTGAGGAAATAACAATTGAGTGGAGAGTAATTAACAAGAAGGATTCAGTCACATAGTGATCTGAGAGGTAGAGTTTTTCAAGCAAGTAGAAAAGTAAGCTCCAAAGCCCTAAATATAGACTGAATTTGATATGTTTAAGGAAAAAGAAGGGGAAAGGCCCATGGGGCTGGCATATGAAGAATGACAAGAGAGTGGACCCAGATGAGGTTGGAGTAATAGGTGAAGCTAGGTAACTCAGGATCTTGGAGGTCAGGATAAGAAGTGAATTTTATTCTCTGTAGTAAACAGCCATGGAAGGTTTGAAAAGCATGCTATTAAAGTTTTTTGTATTTTTAAAACACTCTATATCAGATATATTATTTGCAAATATTTTGCCTTTTCATTTTGATTGTTTCCTTTGTGGTGCAAAAACCTTTTAGTTCAATGTAATCCTACTTATCTATTTGCTTTTGTTGCCTATGGTTTTGGTGTTATATCTAATAAACCATCACCAAAGCCCATGTCAATAAGCTTTTTCCCTCTGCTTTCTTCTAGGAGTTTTACAGTTTCAAGTCTTTAATTCATTGTAAGTTGATTTGTGTGTATGGTATAAGATAAGAGTCCAATTTCATTTTTTGCATGTAGTTGTCCAGTTTACCCAATAACATTTATTAAAGAGACTATCCTTTCCCCATTGTGTATTCTTGACACCCATGTCAAAAATCATCTGAACACACACACACACACACACACACACACACACACACACCAGAATATTACTTAGCCATAAAAAAGAATGAAGTCTTTCCATTTGCAGCAATATAGATGGAGCTAGAAAGTACAATGTTAAGTGAAATAAGTCAGTCAGAGAAAGACAAATACCATATGACTTCACTCATATGTGCTATTTAGAAACAAAAAAATGAACAAAGAAAAAAAGACAAATAAACAAACAAAAAAACAGACTCTTAGCTATACAGAGCAAACTGGTGGTTGCAAGAGGAGAGGTGGGTAGGGAGAGGGGTGAAATAGGTGAAGGGGATTAAGAGTACACTTGTCTTGATGAGCACTGAAAAATATATATAATTGTTGAATCATTGAGTCTATTTTTGTGTGGGGTGTAAGGAAATGCTCCAGTTTCGTTCTTCTGCATGTGGCTGTCCAATTTTCCCAACACCATTTGTTGAAGACACTGCCTTTTTTCCACTGGGCATTCTTTCCTGCTCTGTTGAAGATTAGTGGACCATAGAGTTGAAGGTCCATTTCTGGGCTCTCTCTTCTGTTCCATTGATCTATGTGTCTGTTTTCGTGCCAGTATTATACTGTCTTGATGATTACAGCTTTTTAATAGAGCTTGAAATCTGGAATTGTGATGCTGCCAACTTCGGTTTTCTTTTTCAACATTCCTCTGGCTATTCGGTGTCTCTTCTGGTTCCATACAAATTCTAGGATTATTTGTTCAATTTCTTTGAAAAAAAAACTGATGATGTTTTGATAAGGATTGCATTACATGTGTATATTGTTTTACATAGCATAGACATTTTCACAATATTTGTTTTTCCAATCTATGAGCATGGAATGTTTTTCCATTTCTTTATGTCTTCCTCAATTTCTTTCATGAGTACTTTATACTTTTCTGAGTACAGATTCTTTGCCTCTTTCATTAGATTTATACCTAGGTATCTTATGGTTTGGGGTGCAATTGTAAGTGGGATCAACTCCTTAATTTCTCTTTCTTCTGTCTTGCTGTTGGTATATAGAAATGCAACTGGTTTCTGAGCATTTATTTTATATCCTGACACTTTACTGAATTCCTGTATGAGTTCTAACAGTTTTGGAGTGGAGTCTTTTGGGTTTTCCACATAAAGTATCATATCACCTGCAAAGAGTGAGAGTTTGACTTCTGCTTTGCTGATTCAGATGCATTTTATTTCTTTTTGTTGTCTAATTGCTGAGGCTAGGACTTCTAGTACTATGTTGCATAGCAGTAGTGATAGTGGACATCCCTGCCATGTTCCTGTCCTTAGGGGAAAAGCTCTCAGTTTTTCCCCATTGAGGATGATATTTGCTGTGGGATTTTCATTGATGGCTTTGATGATATTGAGGTATGTGCCCTTTATCACTACACTTTGAAGCCTGGTGATGGGTATTATGGAGGGCACGTATTGCATAGAGCACTGGGTGTGGTGCATAAACAATGAATTCTGGAACACTGAAAAGAAATTTAAAAAATAAATAAATTTTTTTTAAAAAGGATGCTATAGGGGCACCTGGGTGGCTCGGTCGTTGGGCGTCTGCCTTCAGCTCAGGTCATGATTTCAGGGTCCTGGGATTGAGCCCCACATCGGGCTGAGTTGGAAGCCAGCTTCTCTCTCTCCCACTTCCCCTGCTTGTGTTCCCTCTTTCACTGTGTCTCTATCAAATAAATAAATAAAATCTTTTAAAAAAAAAGGAAAAAAAGGATGCTATATTTTGTCAAATGTTTTTTCAGAATCTATTAAGAATATCATATGGTTCTTACTATTTCTTTTATTAATGTATTGCATCACATTAATTGATTTGTGGATGTTGAACCAACCTTGCAGCCCAGGAATAAATCCCACTTGGTCGTGGTGAATGTATTGTTGTATCCTATTGCCTAGTATTTTGGTGAGAATTTTTGCATCCATGTTCATCAAGGATATTGGTCTGTAATTCTCCTTTTTGATGGGGTCTTTGCCTGATTTGGGGATCAAGGCAATGCTGGCCTCATAAAATTAATTTGGAAGTTTTTCTTTCATTTCTATTTTTTTTTAAAGTTTCAGGAGAATAGGTATGGAGGGTATAAATTCTTCTTTAAATGTTTGGTATAATTCCCCTGGGAAGCCATCTGGCTCTGGGCTCTTTGTTGGGAGATTTTTGATGACTGCTTTAATCTCCTTACTGATTATGGGTCTGTTTGGATTTTCTATTTCTTTGTGGTTCAGTTTTGGTAGTTTATATGTCCCTAGGAATGCATCCATTTCTTCCAGATTGTGAAATGTGCTGGCATATAGTTGCTCATAATATGTTCTCATAATTGTTTGTATTTCTTTAATGTTGGTTTTGATCTCTCCCCTTATATTCATGATTTTATTGATTTGGGTAATTTCTCTTTTCTTTTTGATAAGTCTGTCCAGGGGTTTATCAATCTTATTAATTCTTTCAAAGAACCATCTCCTAGTATTGTTGATTTGTTCTACTGTTCTTTTGATTTCTGTTTCATTGATTTCTTTTTTTTTACTTTATTTTATTTTTTCAGTGTTCCAAGATTCATTGTTTATTTCATTGATTGCTGCTCTGATCTTTATTATGTCTCTTCTCCTGCTCAGTTTAGGCTTTTTTTGCTGTTCTTTTTCCAGCTCATTTAGGTGTAGGGTTAGGTTATGTACTTGAGACCTTTCTTGTTTCTTGAAAAAGGCTTGTATTCCTATATACTTTCCTCTAAGGACTGCCTTTGCTGTGTCCCAAAGATTTTGCACAGTTGTGTTATCATTTTCATTTGTTTCCATGATTTCTTTTAAATTCTTCTTTAATTTCCTGGTTGATCCGTTCATTCCTTAGTAGGATGCTCTTTAACTTCCATGTATTTTAATTCTTTCCACCTTTCCTCTTGGAACTGAGTTCTAGCTTCAGAGCATCGTGGTCTGAAAATATGCAGGGAATGATCCCAATATTTTTGGTACCAGTTGAGACCTGATTTGTGACCCAGGATGTGATCTATTCTGGAGAATGTTCCATGTGCACTAGAGAAGAATGTGTATTCTGTTGCTTTGGGATGGAATGTTCTGAATATATCTGTGATGTCCATCTGATCCAGTGTGTCAGTGAATGCCTTTATTTCCTTGTTGAGCATTTGGTTAGATGATCTGTCCATTTCAGTAAGGGGGTGTTAAAGTCCCCTGCTATTATTGTATTATTGTGGATGTATTTCTTTGATTTTGTTATTAATTGGTTTATATAATTGGCTGATCCCATGTTAGGGGCATAGATATTTAAAATTGTTAGATCATCTTGTTGGACAGACACTTTAAGTGTGATACAGTATCCTTGCTCATCTCTTATTATAGTCTTTGACTTAAAATCTAATTGATCTGATATAAGGATTGCCACCCCAGCTTTCTTTTGATGTACATTGGCATGGTAAATTGTTTTCCACCTCCTCATTTTCAATCTGGAAGTGTCTTTGGGTCTAAAATGAGTTTCTTGTAGACAGAATATCTGTGGGTCTTGTTTTTTTAATCCATTTTTTTAATCTATTTTTTATCCATTCTGACACCCTGTGTCTTTTGATTGCGGCATTTAGCCCATTTACATTCAAGGCAACTTTTGAAAGATATGAATTTAGTGCCATTGTATTGCCTGTAAGGTGGCTGTTATTGTATATTGTCTCTGTTCCTTTGTGTAAAAGTGTATAAAAGTATGTAAAAGTGTGTAAAACTTTGTGTAAAAGTAAGCTTTTAGGCTCTCTCTTTGCTTAGAGGACCCATTTCAATATTTCCTGTAGGGCTGGTTTGGTGTTTGCAAATTCTTTTAGTTTGTGTTTGTCCTGGAAGCTTTTTATCTCTCCTTCTATTTTCAATGACAGCCTAGATGGATATAGTATTCTCGGCTGCATATTTTCTCATTTAGTGCTCTGAATATGTCATGCCAGTCCTTTCTGGCCTGCCAGGTCTCTGTAGATAGGTCTTCTGTCAATCTAATATTTATACCATTGTATGTTACAGACTTTTGTCCTGAGCTGCTTTCAGGATTTTCTCTTTGTCACTAAAACTTGTAAGTTTTACTATTAGATGATGGGGTGTGGACCTATTTTCGTTGATGTTGAGGGGGGTTCTCTGTGCCTCCTGTATTTTGATGCTTGTTCCCTTTACCATATTAGGGAAATTATTTACTATAATTTGTTCCAAAATACCTTCATCCCCTCTCTTTCTTCTTATTCTGGGACCCCAACTATTCTCATATTGTTTCACCTTATGGTATCACTTATCTCTTGAAATCTCCCCTCGTGGTCCAGTGTTTGTTTGTCTCTCTTTTGCTCAGCTACTTTATTCTCCATCATTTGGTCTTCTTTGTTTTTTAAGATTTTATTTATTTATTTTACAGAGAGAGACACAGCGAGAAAGGGAACACAAGAAGAGGGAGTGGGAGAGGGAGAAGCAGGCTTCCCGCTGGGCATGGCTCAATTCCAGGACCCTGGATCATGACCTAAGCTGAAGGCAGATGCTTAATGACTGAGCCACCCAGGCACCCCCATCATTTGGTCTTCTATGTCACTAATTCTCTCTTCTGACTCACTTATCCTAGCTGTAAGAGCCTCCAATTTTTATTGCTCCTCATTAATAGCTTTTTTCTGAGGGTTGATGGAGGGGAGTTGGGGGAATGGATAGGGTGGCTGGGTGATGGATATTGGGAGGATATGTGCTATGGTGAGCACTGTGAATAGTGTAAGACTGATGATTCACAGACCTGGACCCCTGAAACAAATAACACATTATATGATAACTAAAACAACAACAACAACAACAACAACAAAACCCTAACACTCAATGTGATGGTATTAGGAGGTGAGGCCTTTGGGGAGTGATTAGGTGATGAGGGTGGAGCCCTCATGAGAGGATTAGTGCTGTATAAGAAGAGACAAGAGAGAACTTAGTTTCTCTCTCTCTGCTCTCAACCATATATGGACACAAAGCCATATACAAGCCAAGAAGATAGGCCTGGACCAGATCCTTCCCTTATGGCCCTCAGAAGGGACCATCCCTACTGACACCTTGATCTTTGACTTCTAGCCTCCAGAACTGAAAGGCAATACATTTCTATTTTTTAAATCATCCAGCCTGTGTTATTTTGTTATAGTGTTCTGAGCAAAGTGATACATCCTCTCTGGTGTTAGGAGGCATAAACATCACACTGCAGTTGACCTCATGAGGGTAGAGCTCTTATAATGGGATTAGCATCTTTATAAGAAGAGACACAAAGAGTCCTTTCTCTCTCTCTTTCTCTCTCTCTCTCCTATGTGAGGACACAAAAATAAGGTGCCATCTACGTGTTGAAAAGAGAGCCCTCATCAGAACCCAACCATGCTGGCACCTTGATCTCAGACTTCCTGCCTCCAGATCTGTGAGAAAATAAGTGTCTATTGTTCACATACATACTTATCAGCATCCCTGTGTGTTGGGCAGGTTTCAGAGTCCCCTGCAGAGCTTCTTGAACTCTTGAACATAATTGTGGGCCCTGAACTCTAGTTTCTGACATATTACTAATGTCTGTACTGATTAGGTCCCTGGCCATCGGTACTGCCTCTTGTTCTTCTTTTTTTTTTTTTGTGGTGAGTTTTTCTGTCTTGTCATTGTATCCAGATAAGAATAAATGAATGAGAGAACAAAATAGTAAAAGGGTGGCAAAGACCCCAGAAAAAAATATGATAATAAAATCAGACCCAAAACCAGGAGAGAATAAAACAGGAAAAGATTTTTAAAAGACTGTGTGTGTGTATATATATATATATATTATATATATATATATATTACTAGTGAATAGAACGGAGCCACCCACTTGATTTGGGGTGTATTCTTGTCTCTTAAAAGAAACTACCTCCCGTTCCTCAAAAAGTTGAAAATAGAACTACCCTATG